>PVHX01006739.1:0-97788 GCA_004024805.1 Geosciurus inauris
ACACATCTGTGATCCCATCACTTTGGGAGGCTGAGAAGAGAATCATGCGTTCAAAGTCAGCCTCAGCAACGGCGAGGCACTAAGCAACTCAGTGAGACTCTATCTCTGAATAAAACACAAAATAGGGAATAGGGCTGGGGATGTGGCTCAGTGGTCGAATACCCCTGAGTTCAATCCCCAGTACAAAAAAAAAAAAAATGGCTGTAAAACTCTTTTACATGCCTTCCATCAAAGTGTGAGGTTTATGTGTCCTGCCTGGAAACCTGGATAGACTGGTAACTACTTCAAACAATAAAACGTGATGGAGGTGATACCATGTGACCACCGAGGCTGGGTCATAACAGGCAATGAGACTTCTGCCTTACCTACTGGAACTCTTGCCATGGAGCCACAAGCTGCCAAATTATATGTTCAACTATCCTGAGACTTCTGCATGGAGAGGACTCATCTGTGCACTCTGATTGACAGACCTGCTGAGCTCAGTGTGTAAGACATCTCAGCCCAGGTGCCAGACATGTGAATGAGACTCTCAGGGATTCTAGTCCCCAGCCATCAAACCCTCCTCATGTCTTGAGTCTTTCTAGATGAGATACCAGAGAACATAAAGCAGAGGCAAGCCATCCCCACTGTATCTGCCCTGATTTCTGACCCAACAAAACCCCTCACCATAATTCATTTGATATTTTTTACTACTAAGCTTTGAGGCAATTTGTTATTCAGCAATTGTATACAAAACAGATTTTGATGTTAGTGGAAGCTCCTCCCACTCCCTTAGTGGAAAACTAATGTCTTTGAGGAAAAACGTATCTGTTTATTCTAGTTTATGCCAAGTGTTTGGTTTTTTAAAGGATTAATGCTTAGCAGTATAATCTAAGGTGGCAGGTTTTTTTGCAGAATGCATTTGTAGTTTGGTTCTCTGCACAATGTGATACAATATGTATATTTTTTCTATCATGAGAGAAAACAGTATTCCATGTATAGTATTAAAATAGGTTAAATGAGTGGAAGTTTTTAGACAAATGTTTCAGTATATGAAAATAAGGTATTTATATGCTGTAAGACAACAGAAATATACAGTTACAATTTATCATATGTATCAGGCCTGCACTGCTCTAGACACTTTATATCCTCCCATCCATCCAGCCAGCCAGGCTGCCAACCCACTGAGACAGGGGCAAAGACCAGCTGATTATCAAAGAAAAGGAAGTAAGTAGATAACACTTCCCCAACAACCTGTTGCTAATACCTCTGAGGAAGGGGCAGGATCATACTTTCCAATATAAGCGATCAGCCCCTGGACTGCTGTTTTCCTGCCTTTCCATCATGTGGGCATAAGAAGAAAGGAACCCAAAATCTATAAAGGGGCTAGACACCTTCACTCCCATTGGCACCAGCTGTGGATCCCCTCCTCTCAGGAGGAGTCTCTCTCTCTCTCTTCTGTTTCTTAAATAAAATTTACCATTTGCTCTTGCCTTAGTATTTCTTGGGTGTTTAATCTTCAACACCAGGGGACCGAGGACCTGATCCTGATTTTTAAGACTGGTATCACAACCATTCATCTAACTATTCATCCTTCCTTTCTACCATCCATGCATGCCCCCACTTACTTGTTTATCTGTCCATCTATCCACCCACCCACCCAGTTAGCCAAAAAACCAAAAACAAAACAATTAACCAACATTAAGTGAAAAACTCCTAGGTGCTAAGTTCTGTACTAGGCACTAGGCATCCAAAATTAAAGAAGATCCAGTCCCTGTTCTCACTTCAGAAAGTTCATAGCCTATGAAAAGTGCTTATAGCATGGAAGTTTTGACATGTGCTGGAATTTGATGTTTATTATGGCCCTTATAAGAAGATAAGGCAGGGCTGGGGTTATGGCGCAGTGGTAGCGTGCTTGCCTAGCACGTGGGAGGCACTGGGTTCGATCCTCAGCACCACATAAAAATAAAATAAAGCTATTGTGTCCACCTACAACTAAAAAATAAATATTTAAAAAAAAAAAAGAAGAAGATAAGGCAGACCCTGGTTTAGTGTGGTTTGTATCCTTATAAGGAGATCAGGGCCGGGTGGGGGAGCCCTTGGTTTAGCTTGGCTTATGTCCTTATAAAGAGATCAGGGCTGGGCCCTTGGTTCAATGTGGCTTGTGTTCATATAAGGACAGCTGGGTGGGCCTTGGTTCAGCATGGCTTGTGTCCTTCCTAAGGAGAGCAGCACAAGCTTTGATTCAATGTGACTTGCTTTGTTATATGATTATCTTCCCTCTTATTTAGTTGATGATTGTAGTGAAACATTTTAATTTCCTTCCTTCTCATTTTGGGTATGCTCTGCTAGTATTTCTTTGTGGTTCTCATGGGGGTTCCATTTAACGTGTGAAAGAGATGCCACCGTGATGTGAATCTATAGCAACATGACTTCAGTAGTGTGCACATGTATCTGCTGTATCTCTCCAACCCTTTCCCTTCAGTTACTAATGTTATAGTGTTATATAAGGTATTTAATCAATACCTTAGAGTAAAATTTGGGGTGTTTTGATATATCATTCTCTTCTTGTAGAAAACAACAGTAGCACTAGCTTTTATAATTGTCATGAATTTGCTTTACCAGGGATCTTTCTGTCTTCATCAAGATCTGAGTTCCTACTGTTAGGGTATCAGCCAGCCATACCTGACACCTCATGCAGACAGGAGATCCTTTATTCAGGGGGGTGGGCGCCCTGGAGGAGGAAGGAGAAAAAAGGGCAGAGGGCACATGGGACAGGGAATTTATAGGGCCTGCTACAAAAACATGGCAAGCTATGGATTGGTCACTTTAAAAATCTGCGTGGCCCTGAGTGGTTAGGCTTTGTTTTTTCCGGTGGAAGATTCCTGAGAGGAACCGCCTGGGGCAGGAGCTGCTTTAGGCTTTTAGGGAAGGGGTGCTAAAAACTGAGTGCAAAAAGGGCTGGATTTCACCTTAGACTGTCTAATGTTCTATAGGTTACCCAGGACAGCAGCTCCCGGGTTGTCGTTTATCTCATGCTAGGGTGTGAATGTTGACAGTTGAGCATCAATGTAACAGTATTGAGAGCTGGTTAGGCAGGAAGCTCCCCCCCCAGGCATGGGATGTGCACATGCAGAGAGCTTCTCTAGCATGTGCAAAGACCTGGTTCTGTTCCCAGCACCGCACACACACAGTACATTTGTCAAGCTGTCTGCAATGATGTATGGCTATGTTTTCATTAGCTTTTAGTCCCCATAATCTACTAAAGCAAATAACCTTCCAGAGTCCTTTTTTATTCTTATTATGAAAGTGGAAAAGGTCCTGGAGGCCCAAAAATGAGATGACCTTTGGGGGTTATGCCCAGGTGTGACTGGTCATTTCTCACTCTGACCTCACAAGGAGCCATTGTGAGGGAATTTCAAACAGCAGGTATATAAGAGGGTGGCTGCAGCTGTGTTTTTTGTTGATAAGTACAGGAAGCTCTTGGTGGTGACCTGTTGGACTCCTAGATGGTGAGCACATTTGGTGGTGGTTGGTGGTTGGTGGTTGTGATCTTTGGATATTGGTTTTTTGACTTGGGTTTTATTTTATTTTGTTTTTTGTCCTTTTTTTTTGTGCCTTATTCTTATTATTATTTCTTAGCTAGCATCCTTGTTCCAGTTTAGGAGTAAACAGTGAGAGTAGTAAGAGCAGTGTAGTGCTGCAGGGGTGGAGCTCCTGCTACAAGCCTGCCTTCATGGACCATTATATGGTCCTGCAGGACATTGGAGAAGGGGCTTTGCCCAAATGAAACTTGCCCACCATCTCCTCACTGGGACAGAGGTTGTGATGAAGGTCCTGACAAAAGTAGCCTCAAATTTCCCCTTCCCATCTGGGCTGGATCTGATGGCAGCCTTGGACCACCGAAACGTGATCCTGCTTCTCTAGGTCATCGAGACCATGGAATATATCTACTTTATCATGGAGCATGCAGGTGGGGGACAGCAGTGGGACCTCATCCTCAAAGCTGATGGCATGCAGGAGGAAGAGACCCATAGACTGTTCAGGCAGATCATCTGTGCCATGCAGTACTGTTATGAGAAGGGAATCATGCACCTTGATATGAAGCCAGAGATCGTGGTGGTGGATGCCAGTGGCAATGCCAAACTCATTGACTTTGGCCTGAGCACCAGATTCACAGCTGGAAAGAAGCTGAACAGGTTCTGGGGCACTGTCCTATATGTTGTCCACGGGAGGGAATACAAAGGCCCACGCAGACATCTGGAACTTGGGCGTCGTTCTCTATATTATTCTTATGGGGAGATGACCATTTGAGGCAAGCAGCAATAAGTAGGTAAAGAAGCTGATCACATAGAGAACGTGTGACATTCCCCCATGTGTTTCGGAGGGAGCACAAAGCCTCATCAATGAAATCCTGATGGTGGACCCCACGTACAGGCCCACTGTAGAGCAGGTAGTGGGGCACCCATGGTTGAACCAGGACGAAGAAGCTGCTTCACCCAGTCCTTGTAGTAAAGCACTCCCCAAACTCCCAGATCCCGCAATTATGAAAATCATGATCGACATGGGTTACCACCCCTATAATACCTGGGTATCTGTGGCAAGTTGAAGATTTGACAACGTGATCGCTATGTACCTCATGGTAAAGTGCCGGAGAACCCAGAGGGTGGGCCCTGCGGACCAGCAGCAGCCCCAGGAGGCCAAGCAGTTTGGGCACAAGGGTCCTGTAAGTGCCAGTGTGGCTGCCATCCAGCTCTGCTTCCTCCATTCCCCAGTCTAGCCTCCCAGCATGACCCTGAGCCCAGCAGCTCATCTTCCCAAGGTACCTCCGCAGGGTAATCCTAGGACAGCAGCAAGGGTTGGAAGAGGCTGAGGAGGAGGATCACCAAATGCTTTCAACATTGGTGCTGCAAACCATGCTTCAGTAGCTCAGAGTTCAGGAACACAGTGGCTCCAGTGGAAATGCTGAGCCAAGAGAGACCAAACCCATGGACAGCCAGAAGACCCTGAGCTCTGTGGATGCTGATATGGTGTGGGAGTGTGGTATGCTGACTGGCTCAGGCTTCTCTGCATGGATTCTGGATAGACACATCTTCATCCACTAGCAATCTATTCTACCCCCACCTGTGAAGCACATCATAGAGACTTTTCCCTGGGATACTTCCCCCCTGCCCTGCTCTTTGTCCTTTTTCCCATGTTTTGGGAGAAATTTATTCTGAATTATTTTTTTCACAGATTGTATAATAAAATTGATGTTTCAAAGATAAAAAGAAGATAGTTTTTTAAAATTTTTTAATTTTTATGTTTGTTTTTTTAGAGATTGGCCTCAGGGCAAGGGCCAGAGCCTACCAGCTATCCTCTATCCTCTCCAAGGCCTGGACACTGTACCTCCCTCTACTGCTCACTGTATATACTCGCTCAACTTGAACTAGGCTAGATTGGGACTTACTTGCCTTGATTCACTTTGAGCTGAAGGGATCCTTTTCCTGGTCTTCAGGACCCTCCCCAGAGTGTGTGGGGAGGGTGAGTTGCAGCTGTTGGAGAAGACACCTCTGGCAAGGCATTGGAGATTGCAGAGTGTTCTATGGCATCAGCTCCATAATCCCAGGTACTGGGAGTGAGCTGTACCAGTGGGCAGGGGCGGGCCCACCTGCAGCAGTGGCTGGGTGCTTCACCACATGCCATGCAGCCTCCCCACCCAACAGCTCCTGGTTGGAGCTAAAGGTCATGGAGAGTGAACACATGTGATTTGGGGAGTGGAGATGTGAAATCTCAGGAATGCTATTTACATAAAAGCATAGTGCACTTGTGTGGAATTGCTCTTATCTTTGGGTTCTGTTGACAGTGAGTTTTGTGAAATGAAGTGTGCACAAATAAAGGTAAGACACAGAACAGGAGGCTTCGTGCGCTTTCCAGCCCTGGTATTTCTGCAGCTCTGGGACTCCAGCTTCTCTGTGCGGCTTCTTCCTGCCCTTCCCTTTAAGTGTCAGGAGGTAAAGGAATAAGTATTATCATGTTCATATAACATAGATTTTCTCCACTGAGCCACATCCCCAGCCCTATTTTGTGTTTTATTTAGAGACAGGGTCTCACTGAGTTACTTAGCACTTTGCTGTTGCTGAGGCTGGCTTTGAACTTGCGATTCTCCTGTCTCAGCCTCCCTAAGTGCTAGGATTACAAGCATGCACCACTGTGCCTAGCTTCAATTTTAATTTGATTGGAATTACTAGAGAGTTAAGAATATGTGAAATATTTTAATCACAAATAGGAGTTCTTCAAAGGCATTTGGTGAAATAAATATGAAGTTGTATAAAAGATGTATAAATGCTGCAAAAACAGACTGAAATATTTTGATGATATCAGAAGGAGAAAAGGAAAGAGGGTGTGCTTAGGATGTAAATTTAGAAAAGCAAATAGAATGAGGGTTATTGGAGCTTATATGGATACTAGGGTGTTGATATACCTAGTCAAAGTACATGGAGGGTCCGTGTTAATTGTGCAATGGATAGAGCAAGCTTCAGATGTGAGCTCCCACCTACAGATGTGAGCTGATCCATAATTCTTTGTTTATTCTTTTTGGTCACATCCATGTTTATGTCACACAGGTCCAAAAGGTGTGATCAATGACTGGCGCCGCTACAAGCAGTTGGAGACAGAGCAGAGGGAGGAGCAGTGCCGGGAGATGGAAAGGCTGATCAAGAAGCTGTCTATGACCTGCAGGTCCCATCTGGATGAAGAGGAGGAGCAACAGAAACAGAAAGACCTCCAGGAAAAGATCAGTGGGAAGGTAATCAGTAGCCTCAGGCTTTTCCACTAGAACCGGGCTTGGTGATTTGGGAGATGGAGGATGTTGGTTTGGCCTCTGAGAAGCTGTGCAGTATAGGACAAAGTATAGAGCCATGTCATAACTCAGGCACACCTGGGGTTTGAATCTCAGCTCTGCCACTAGTGATTGTGGGGAAATAAGTCTCTTCCTTTCTGAATTTGGTTTTTGATTAGTTAAATGAGGTCACACACACACCCCCACCCTGCCCCAGAACTATGTGGATAAAATGGCCATCATAGTGACTGGTCCATTGAAAAGTGGTCATTTAATGTTGGTTTTCTGTCGTAGGAACTAAGATTCTAATTCAAGTTTTCCTGTTCTTTCTATGATGTTGCTCTGTTTCCTCTGAAGCCTATCATGAAGATTTATTCTGAGGAGGCATTAGAGTAGAAGCAGATAGGCATTCTGGAAGATATCTGGAACCAGGTCCCTGATACCTCTTTACCTTCTCAGTATTAAAGGGCCCAAAGGTGTGGCCCAGAAGCCAAAATATCAGCCAGGATCATGGAGCATTAAGCCAGGAGTGATTCACCTGGACCAGAAAGATGATTTCAGGGTGTGAAACTCAGGCAAAGACCATAATAAGTTTGTTAGAAATAGCTGGCTGAGATAGAGTGGAGAGCTCTGTGATGGGAAGAAAATAGGTATGACCCACTAATGATATCTCTTCTGACCTACTGTGGGCCCTGTTCCCCACCCCCTAATCTGTACAAGATTAGGCTTAGTGAGGGTTTAGTACAGGGATGTCTTGCTGCACCCAGGCAGGAGAAGGAAGATGCCCTTGTGATATAAGATGGCCGTTGGGCATTGTGCCTGCTTTGCCTGGCTGCTTCCTTATCCTGGGCTAAAGGACCAGAATGAAGCCACAATCACATGACCACATGAATCAGGCTCGCGAGAGGCTGTCCTTGTCCTGCTGAATTACCTACAGTTGAATAGAACTAGAAACTGCCTGAATGCCAGAAATAGGGGAGTAGTTAAGCAAAATATGACACATATATAATTTTATAAAATTATTTGGAAACAGGAAATACTTAGAATTTATTGTTAACATTAGCTAAGAGACAGAGTAGGTTATAGCTTAATTGATACATCCATGGCTGCTGTTACAAGAGCAAAACTATCCTAGCATGTGATTGATAATAAGAAGAAAAATTTTAGCGTGTATATGAATGTGTGTGTGTATTGTGTATAGACATGTTTTGTGCAGGGCAGGGACTATAAAAGTTCTTTTGGATTTACATAATGTCCTCTTATCTTTTCAACAAAAACAAAACAGTGAATAAAGTAATCCACTGTCAAGACTGACAAGATGAAAACAGCTCAGTGAATTGTTATTATCTGATGCTGCCTGTTTGGGTTGAGAGGCAATATGGTGAAGTAAAAACCAGGATTTCCAAAATCTAGTTTGAGTCCTGGTCTTACACGTACTACTTGTGTGAACTATGCAACTAACATAAAATCCTTAAGGATTATAAAAGTCCCTTCCCAATGGGATTATTGCAAGAATTCAGTGAGAATCAGGCCTGGTGGCATGCACACAGGTAGGCCCAGCTTTTTGGGAGACTGAGGTAGGAGAATTTCTTGGGCATTTGGGGCTGGCCTGGGCTATATAGTAAGACTCCATTTTCTAAAAAAAGAAAAAAAAAACCAATCTTCCCAAAATAAAAAAATGTATTAAGACATAATACACATAAAATGCTCAGTGTCGTGGTGCATGTCTCATAAGCACAAGGTGCACATTGACATTTATTGTGAGTGCTCACTTGTGTCTGCTTACTTGCTGGGCCTCTTGCAGATGACTCTGAAGGAGTTTGCCACGATGAATGAGGATCAAGATGATGAAGAGTTTCTGCAGCAGTACCGGAAACAGAGAATGGAAGAGATGCGGCAGCAGCTACACAAGGGGCCCCAGTTCAAGCAGGTTTTTGAAATCCCTAGTGGAGAAGGGTTTTTAGACATGATTGATAAAGAACAGAAAAGTACCCTCATCATGGTCCATATTTATGAGGATGGCATCCCGGGAACTGAAGCCATGAATGGCTGCATGATCTGTCTGGCTGGGGAGTACCCAGCTGTCAAATTCTGTCGAGTGAAGAGCTCAGTTATCGGGGCCAGCAGTCGGTTTACCCAGAATGCCCTTCCTGCCCTGCTGATCTACAAGGGAGGTGAATTGATTGGCAATTTTGTGCGCATCACTGACCAGCTGGGGGAAGATTTCTTTGCTGTGGACCTTGAAGCTTTTCTACAGGAATTTGGATTACTCCCAGAAAAGGAAGTCTTAGTGCTGACATCTGTGCGTAACTCTGCCACCTGTCACAGTGAGGACAGCGATCTGGAAATAGATTGAACGGATGGTCTAGTTGCATAGACTTCTCATTGTTTGGGCTGGAAGACACATGTCTGTGTTTATTTTTGTTCCTTCTTGTGTCTTTTGACTTTTCAGCTGTTCTTTGTAGTCCTTTTGATTATGTAGGAAGTCAAGAAATTCTTAGATTAGATCAGAATGCTGAATTACCTTGTGGCTAGCAATAAAGTGACTTAAAATTGCATAAACAGGAAGCCAGGCTTTTGAACTGTTTACTTAAGATTCTCTAGCATGACATCTCTGTTATTATTTCCAGTCATTATTTACATAGCATTCTAAAGACTGTCCTGGAGATTGTCTCCTGTTGACCTTGGAGGTCTCTGTCAGGTCTGAGAGTAGAATTCTCTAGTAAGAATGTTATTTGCAATGTAAATAGTATATTTCCTTAATCAAATGATTGCAATTATATTTACTTGTAATTAGATCCCCCAGAAGCTCTGCTCATCATGGTCTTATTTAAAGGTTCCAGATGAGGCTGGGGATATAGCTTAGTGGTAGAGCACTTGCCTAGTGGTGCAAAGCCCTGGGTTCTACTCCCAGTACTATAGAAACAAAACAAACAACAAACAACCCACAGAAGTTCTAGAAGATGTGTGCTTGCCCTGTCAGGAGGAGTGGCCTCTACTGTTAGAGTCAGTATCCTGCTCTAGCACTGTGAAACATAGAATAGGAGAAGGGATTTATGCTGATTGCTGTCCTTGGGCTGGAAGACAAGCAACTTCTTGACAAACACTGGAGCTGGGTGGAGCTGGCGAACTTTCAGTAAGGTGCTTTTTCTTGTCTCTGTCTGTTCCTGTTCTTTAACAAGGTACTTTTCATTTACTCTAGATTTTTTTTTAAAAAAACTGGTCTTTTTTTGCATAGTGAAAAAATAATTCATATTTAATAGGGGAAAACTGACCAAAATGCAGAAGAAAAATTCAAAAATTAGAATAATTTTTGATCCTATCACCTACAGTGAAGCACTATTAATGTTCTGATGTACTATAAATATTTCCTACCAAAGTGTTTTCATTTCATTGGTTTGTTTTTGAAATATTGGGATCATTCTGAACATACTATTTTATAGTATGGTCAACTAATAATATCTCAGACTTTTTTTCATATTATTAAATACTGTAACATTTTAACTTTTTAAAAAATGGCTATGATATTGTATAGATGTGCTGTAATTTGCTTGAGGCAGGAGGATTGCGAGTTCAAAGCCAGCCTCTCAGCAAAAGCGAGGTGCTGAGCAACTCTGGAAGACCCTGTCTCTAAATAAAATACAAAATGGGGCTGGGGATGTGGCTTAGTGGTCAGGTGCCCCTGAGTTCAGTTCCCCAGCACTCGACATCCTCCCCCCCCCCCCCGGAAAAAGTAGATGTTCAGTAGAACATGTAATAAAAGTTGTTAAGCAAAGGAGATTTAAAAAGCCATATAATTCCATTAACCAAAATTAATTTCTGTTATCATTTTTATAGGTAATCTTTCTTGTATTTGTGTTTATTTATAGTAACAGTTGTTAAAAAACAGAACAAATGTAAGATTAAAAAGTGATTGTTATTCAAGTTGTTTCCTACTTAAAATGTACATCCTAGGATCAGGGAAGATATAATATCAAATTAAATATTAACTTTAAAATTAACAGTTTTGGTTTTCCTGACAATTCAGGAATTGACTAACTGTAGAAGAGTCTTAAGAGCATTTAATCGACAAAAAGAATACAATTTTTCTGACTAGGGAAGTTCATTGTAGAAAGTGTGGAAGGCTCAGGAAATTATTAGAAGCACAGACAACTGTTACCAGTGTTCTAGTTTTTTTCCTTCCAGTCTTTTTTCAGTATTTTTAATAACATTGAGAGCTTATTAAATTTAGTTTTGTGCTCTGCCTTAATATTATATGATAAATACTTTGACATGTTATAAAAATTCTAAATAAATAATTTTCAGTGGCTTCACCATTTCTATCATTTGGATGTACCATAATTTATTTAAACAGTTCTTTTATATTGGATATTTCAATTTCCTGTGTTTTGCTAAAGCACTTAACATCTTTGTGTCTTGGGCCACGTTTTGGGGCATTCTCATAGATGTCTTGAAGAGGAACCACTGGGCAAATGGACAGGAACATTTCAGAACAGCTTTTATAATCCATCTTCTGTTCTCCCTGGAAATGAAAATAAACACACACACATATTGACTGCCTTTCAAGAACAGAAATTCTAAAATAAAGGGAGCAGACATGAGATGGGGAAAATCCTAAAATATTACATCTCTGATTCAGATGTAGTAGAAACGGCATGGAATTTGGAGTCAAACAGATCTGGGTTTGAATCCTGATTCTATTGCTTGTTAGTTCTGTGGTTTCTGGTGAGGAACCTAGCCTTCCTGAATCTCAGATTCCTTATGTTTATAATGAGAATAGTCACCTGTTTGTGGATCTGTTCTGTGACAGTGGTTGTCGTGTATGGTCCCCTAGTGGCATCAGCATCATGGGGTAGGGGGGTGTGAGAAAGGCAAATTCTCTGGCTTCCCAGACCTACTGGATCAGGAATGCCGAGGGTCCTGGCAAACTGTTTGACAAGCAGGAGGCAATTCTGAGGCCTAAGTTGGAGGAGCGCTGACCTAGGGAATAAAGGGGTGAGTGACTAACCCCTCGCAACTTGTTCCCTGCTGCTGGCATCTTTTTTATCTTTGAGCAAGAGTTGAGGGAAGGAGTGGAAAGGCTAGTGTGCAGATTGATTCTCTTCCTCTTACTTTACGTAATTCTCCTTCTTAGCTATGGAATTGGGAGAAGGAAAGAGGAACTAATATTTATCTATCATAAACTGTTATGGTTTAGATATGAAGTATCTCCCAGAAGCTCACGTGTGAGGCAATGCAAGAAAGTTTAGAAGTGAAATGATTGGGTTATGAGAGCCTTCAGCCTAATCAATGCATTAATCCCCTGGTGGGGATTAACTGGGTGGTAACTGTAGGCAGGTAGGGGGTGACTGGAGGAGGTGGGTCATTGAGGGCGTTCCTTTGCAGTTTATATTTTGTCCATGGTGAGGGGAGTCTTTCTGCTTCCTGATTTTCATGTCCTGAGCTGCTCCCTTGCCATGATGTTCAACCTCACTTTGTGTACAGAGCAATAGAAGTGGCTGGCTGTAGCCTGAGACCTCTGAAACTGAGCCCCAAATAAACTTTTCTTTCTCTACATTGTTCTGGTCAGGTCTTTAGGTTATAGCTGCAGAAAAGCTGACTAAAGCACAAACTGTGTCCTGGTAGTTCTCAGACTTCACTTTCCTCCAAAATGAAAGTCCTGCAAAAGTCTGGACTTTGTTTTTCTCCCTGTGTGTGGTGTAGAGGGTAAGGGCTTAGACTCGGAACAGGCTGATATTGACAAGAGTTTTTTTTCTTTGGTGCTGGGCATTGAAACCAGGGATGTTCTACCACTGACCTACACCCCTGGCCCCTTTTTATTTCATTTTGAGACAAAGTCTCTCTACATTACCAAGGCTGGCCTCCAACTTGTGATGCTCCTACCTCAGTCTCCTGAGTAGCTGGGATGATAGGTGTACACCACCATGCTGGGCTCTGTGGCTTTTGAAGGAACCTAGGCCAACTGTTTTATAGAATGTTGCACATTGTTTTATAGAATGTTGCACATTCTGTTTCTTTATTTTGGGCAATAATAACTGCAAGATTTCCCTTTTCAGTTATTATATTTTTGGCCTTAGAGTGTTTTGCTGTGTTAGGACTCTTCAGAGAGACAGAACCAACAGAATAGATGTAGATACAGATGTTAAATGAGGCTTTCTTAGAGGAATTGAATAATGGGTTTATGGAGAGTCCCACAACAGGTTGTCCATGAGCTGGAGACTGAGATGCTGGTAGCACTGCTCAGTCCAAGTCTGAAGACCTCGGAACCCAGGGGAGCCAAAGGCCTAACATATGATAAACTAGGGGATTCCTGGTGTAAGTCCAGCAATCCAAAGGAGTGACATCTAGAGTTGTGGTGTTAAAGCAGGAGGAGAGTGTCCCAATTCACAGTGAGAAGTCACTTTCTTATTCTGAATGGGCTTGGGCTGAATGAATGTTGCCCACCTATATAGAAAGCAGATCTTCTCACTTAGTCCACCCACTCACCTAGCAGTGTCCTCTGGAAACACCCCTCCCCCACCCACACACACAGAAATAAAGCTTGACCAACTCTCCAGGTATTCCTCAATCCAGTCAAATTGACACTGAAAGTAACCATCACACCTGCTAAAGATATACAGAATATTGAGTTAAAAATAATTTCAATTACTTTTTATATAATCATGCTATTAATTTGCTGTAAGAGTAGACTTATTTGTTTCAGTGTAATTCAATCTTTATAAAATCCTTTTTGATTTAACTTTTTTGAGCATATAAAACATTTACTAGTTTCAAAGCTAATACAAGCTGGGCATGGTGGCATACCCTGTAATCCTAACAACTCAGGAGGCTAAGGAAGGAGGATCACAAGTTGGAGGCCAGCCTTAGAAACTTAGTGAGACCATGTCTCAAATAATAAAAAGGGCTAAGGATGTATCTCCGTGGTAAAGTGCCTCTGGGTTCAATTCCCAGTATCCCCCTTCCCTCCACACCCAAAATTTATTTACTTAGGTATTCAGCAGTATTGGGGATTGAACCCAGAGGCATTCTACCATTAAGCTATATACCCAACCCTTTCAAATTATTTATTTTTTTCCTTTCCAGCCACTTTTGGACCTGTGATAGTGGGTTTTTCCTCCCATATTTTAAAACTGGTACATTATAACTATACATAACAGTGGGATTCGTTGTTATATATTTGTACATGTACGTGATCTAACAATGTAATCTGGTTTTATTTTTCATTTTTGAGACAGGGTCTTGCTGAGGCTAGGCTGGAACTTACAGTCCGCTCAGTCTTCTGAATCATTGGGATCACAGATGTGCACCGCCGCATCCAACAAAAAAATTTAATTTTGATTGTGTGAATAATTGTGGGTAAAGTTCTTAGTCCCTCTGAGTTTTGATATCCCAAATGAGGATAATCATGGTAACTATCTCATAAGATGGCTAAAAAGTGTTCAGTGAGCCAAAGTTCTTAGCACAGTATTTCATAAATGTCTTTTTTATTCTTGACTATTCATCCTCTATAGAACCATGCATCCACTTACATCAAAAAGGGTTTTAAGATCCCTCATTCCCTTTGACAACTTGGCAAAACCCTGTTTATCTTTCAAAACTCAGCTCAAATCTCACATCCTCTGAGTCCTTAGTAAGTCTTTGTTGTCTCTTTAGAGAGAAGCAGTCACACCACCACATGTTCCCCCGGACTATGGTGACATTGGTTAAGAAAAGGGTTGAGGGTTCAAAGCCTGCAGGCCTCAAGTACTGGCAGCATCTTCTCTTTTCTACCAGGATAGCCCACTTGTTAGACCAACAGTATTGGAACGAGAAAAAGGAGTTCGTATTGGTAAAGCATGTGGCATTTTGCTTAATGTATAGAAAAATCTTGATATATTATTGTTGTCATTATGTTATCATTTAAATTAAAAAAAATGTTTTGGTGCTGGGAGTGAACCCAAGGCCTGTGCATGCTAAGCAAATGCTCTACTACCAAGGTGTAGTCTGACTCCATTTTAATTTAATTTAACGAAACATTTAAACTTTCCCTTAAGTGTGTCATGTAAGTGTCAGTGATTTGAATAATGCTGCCACCCTTTCTTGTTGGATAACCTTGTCTTCATGTATGGTTGCCAAAGTTGAATTTTAAATTTCTGTGTACACAGCAGATTATAAAGCCTTTGGGGGAGGGGCAGGGACTGTGTCCTGTCATTTCGGATCTCTGATCTGAGTTGGCATTAATCAATGTATATTGCTTATGTAGGGAAAATCACAAAGCAACATGGGTGGGCTGGGATTCATTATAATGGGACAGAAGGTCACCTGTTGTATCTCTTTCCCATCAATATTTCATATATTTAGTCATAAGTGCATTACCTATGCTTACTAAGAAACAATGCAAGATCAAGTTAAACACCCAACCTTGCCAAGTAATGTGGAAATGCTCATATAGGCACAAGGTGGCAGCAGAGGGGCAGAAATGAACAGTTTTGCTGCTGCTGAGCAAACCGTACCACAGACAGAGATTTAGGGCCCCAGGATGATATGTTTAGCACTGTGTATGAATGTCAGAGAAGTTGTTTTTAGGACAGAGAACAAGAGAGAATTCAATCCATATACTTTAAATAATATCAGAGAAAACAAAATGTTATCTGATGAGTGAACATACACTTAACTTTCAGCCCATGGTCAGTTAGAAGGGAGGGAGATGTAGACTGCAGAAGGAAAGAGGATGACACTGGGCTCCCATCAGGCCTGAGGTGCAGTGAGGACTCAGCCGGGGTTGGAGCGCTTAGTTAAGAGCACAATCTTTGGTTCAAATCCCAGTCCCGCTATACTCAATGACGACTCAACCTTAAATACCGAGACCACCCTAAATGTATTGAGATTTACTGTGTGCCAGGCCATGGTTCTAAAGTACTTTTTATGTAGTTTCTTAGGTAATTCTCACAAAACCCCCAGAGTGATATTGTCTTAATATATTTAAATAGTTTCCCCAAGGTCAAACACCTAGTAACAGTTAGCTAAAGACTGAAACCTAGGAACTTGGAGCTCAGAACTCAAGCTCTGACTATTGACATGACTATGAACATGTAATAGTCATGTTCACCTAAAAGGCTGTTGGAAAGAGATAAAGGATGCCTGTATCATAGTTGTGTTATAAATGATTGCATCCTCTCAAATTCTATTAATACCCTAACCCCCAATGTGACCGTATTTGGAGATAGGGTCTCTAAGGAAGTAATGAGTTCATAAAGCTAAGAGGTGGTAGTCTGCAAGCCAGGGAGAGAGCCCTCACCAGAGATCAACCCTGATGGCACCTTGATCTTGGACTTCAGCTTCTGGAACTGTGAGAGAATATTTTCTGTTGTTAAGCCACTTGGTCCATGGTATTTTGTTATGACAGCTCAAGCTGACTAATGCAGGCGGTGATCAGGAATGCGGATGGTGTAGCTGTTCTGGCTTGTGGCCTTGTTTCCCATTGCTCTGTTACTTCAAATGGTTCTCTGTCTTCCTGGAAGCATCTCCAACTCTTACCACCCCAGCCCTTCCTCCCTTAGCCTGTTTCAACACACATTTCCTATTTGTTCACTCAGGGCCATGCCCCATGCTTGGTATTCTGAGGTGGAAGAGAAATCAGATATGCTTTCTGCCCCAATGGAAATCTTAGTCTGATGCATGTGGTAGATGGTCAGTGGGAGGAGAAGAGAAGAGACACAGAAACAGGCAGACCTGAGAGTGTGTGACAGATACCCTGTCACAGGGGCATACAGAAGGTATAGGTAGGGGAGGACTCAGAGGTTATGATGGATAGGACCCTTTTTCTTGGCACGGTGTTCCCCCGACAATCCTGGGATAATGGAGAAAAGCTTAAATTGATATGGATCACGTTATGTTTCCCTCTCCAAATTCATATGTTGAAGCCCTCATCCCAAATGTGATGGTATTAGGTAGGGAGGCCTTTGGCAGGCAATCATATTTGGATGAGGTTATGAGGGTAGAGCCCCCAGGATGGAACTAGTGTCCTTATAAAAAGAGGAAGAGATGCCAGAGCTTCATCTTTCCACAACATGAGGGTACAGCAAGAAGGCTTCAAGCCATGATGTGGGCCTTCACCAAGAGCTGCATTGGCAGGCACCTTGGTTTTAGAAGTCCAAATTTCCAGATCTGTAAGATGTGTTTATTGGTTAAGCCACTCAGTATTTTGGGATAGCAGCCTGAAGTCAGATACTAGTTCCTAACAATTTCTATAAATTCAAAAGAGATTTTATAACATCTCAAATGTAAATCAAATGGGAGTTCCTAAGAGTCACAGAAGCCTCCTCTTGTGATAAATTTTGCTGTCCATCTTTTGCATAGGCATATATTTCCTACAGCATTCATATTATCTCTGAATACTTCCTGGCTAGGTTGGCCTTTCCAAAGACAAGGATAGCACCTCCCTTTTGGCAATCTCAAGTTGCTTGGCTTTTACATGATTTAGGGCAGTGACACTTCCATCAAAATGCTTATTCAAATGTAGTCCCACCACCACAGGAGCCCAACCAAGGTCAGACCTGAGACTGCTAGCTTCCAGTTACAGGGGAACCCAGACCAAGGGGAAGGACTGCTTCTGGGGCGCCTGTGGGGGACCTGGCCTAAGTGAGGCCTGGGACTGCCCCTAGTTTTGTGCCGGAGTTCCTGCCAACTGGACCCAGGACCACCTTTAGGGACTGCCGTGGGAACCCAGCCAAGGCCACTCCCACTGCCATCTTGAGTTACCTCCACTACAGCTGCCATCATCGTTAGTGGCAGTAGTGTCCACCTGGGGACACCTGCTGGAGACTGGAAGTGAACTCCAAGGTGAGATACAGGTAATCTGTATCAGTATCCTATAAAATTATAGGATAGAAACCACAATACCTCAGATTGGCATTGCAAGAAAGAAAGATACAGCCGGGCACTGTGGCTCAAGCCTGTAATCCCAGCACTCAGGGAGGCTGAGACAGGAGAATCGCGAGTTCAAAGCCAGCCTCAGCAATGGCGAGGTGCTAAGCAACTCAGTGAGACCCTGTCTCTACATAAAACACAAAATAGGGCTGGGGATGTGGCTCAGTGGTTGAGTGCCCCTGAGTTCAATCCCCAGTACCAAAAAAAAAGAAAGAAAGAAAGATACATAATCAACATGAAAAAACAAGGGAAGAAAATGCCCCAAATAAACAAAGATACTACAAATAATAGAATCCATTGACAGCACAGTTGATGAAATGTCAGAGAAAGAATTCAGAATGTACATAATTAAAATGATCTACGAATTAAAGAATGACTTAAGCGGGCAAATACAGGCAAAAATTGATCACTCCAACAAAGAAAAGAGCAAATAAAGGCAACCATTTATCACTCCAGCAAAGAGATAAGAGAGCAAATTAAGACAACCATTGATTACACCAACAAAGAGGTAAGGGAGCAAATACAGGTAGCAAAATATTACTTTAAGAAAGAGCTAGAGATTGTGAAAAAAAAAACCAATCAGAAATTCTTGAAATGAAGGAAACAATAAACCAAATAAAAAAACTTGATAGAAAGCATCACCAACAGACTAGATCACTCTGAAGATAGCACCTCAGATAATGAAGACAAAATATACAACCTTGAAAATAAAGTTGACCATACAGTGAAGATGGTAAGAAATCATGAACAGAATATACAAGAATTATGGGATAGCATCAAAAGACCAAATCTAAGATTTATTGGGATAGAAGAAGGCACAGAATTTCAAACCAAACGAATGCACAATCTCTTTAATGAAATACTATCAGAAAATTTCCCAAACATGAAAAATGAATTGGAAAATCAAATACAAGAGGCTTACAGGACACCAAATGTACAAAATTACAACAGACCTACACCAAGACACATTATAATGAAAATGCCCAGCATACAGAATAAGGGTAGAATTTTAAAGGCCACAAAAGAGAAATCAGATTATATATAGGGGGAGACCAATTTGGATCTCAGCAGACTTTTCAACCCAGACCCTAGAAGCCAGGGTATCATGGAACAACATACACCAAGCTCTGAAAGATAATGGATGCCAACCAAGAATCTTATATCCAGCAAAACTGAGCTTCAGATTTGATGATCAAATAAAAAGCTTCCATGATAAAAGTTCAAAGAATTTACAGCAAGGAAGCCTGCACTACACAGCATTCTTGGCAAAATATTCCATGAGGAGGAAATGATAACCACCAATGAAAATGTACAAAGAGAGGAACTACACTAAAAAAAAAAAAAAAAAACAATGACCAAAAGAGAAACCAAGTCAAGGTAAACACCAAAAATAAACCAAAATGACTGCAATTACAAATCATATTTCAATAATAACCCTGAATGTGAATGGCCTAAACTCATCAATTAAAAGACATAGACTGACAGACTGGATTAAAAAAAAAAAAGACCCAATAAAATGCTGCCTTGAAGAGACTCATCTCACAGGAGAAGACATCCACAGACTGAAAGTGAAAGGGTGGACAAAAATGTATCACATGGACTGTGTAAACAAGCAGGAGTTTCCATCCTCATATCAGATAAAGACATCAACAAGACATAACAATCATAAATATCTATGCCCCAAACAATGGGGCATCTAAGTATATATATGTAAAATCCTCAACTGCAAGAATCAAATAGACCACAACACAATAAATAATGAGTGACTTTAACACAGCTCTCTCACCACTGGATAGATCTTCCAAACAAAAACTAAACAAAGAAACCATAGAACTCAATAAAACAATAATTTAGACTTAACAGACATATATAGAGTATTCCATCCATAAATGAGCGAATACACTTTTTTCTCAGCAGCACATGGATCCTTCTCCAAAATAGATCATATGTTATGTCACAAAGCCAGTCTTAGTAAATACAAAAAAATAGAGATACTACTCTGCATCCTATCTGACCATAATGGAATAAAATTAGAAATCAATGACATATTCAAAAATAGAAACTACTCTAACACCTGAAAACTAAATAATATGCTATTGAATGATGCATAGATAACAGAAGACATCAAGGAAGAGATAAAAAAATTTCTTAGAGGTAAATGAAAACCCTGATACAACATATCAAAATCTCTGGGACAGGGCTGGGATTGTAGCTCAGTGGTAGAGCACTTGCCTTGCATGCATGAAGCACTGGGTTCGATCCTCAGCACCACATAAAAATAAATAGATAAAGATATTGTGTCCACCTACAACTAAAAAAAAAAAATTAAAAAAACAAACACCTCTGGGACATCATGAAGGCGGTGCTAAGAGGAAAGTTCATTGCATTAAGCTCGTTCATTAAAAAAACGAATATGTCAACAAATAAATGACTTGACTCTACATCTCAAAGTCCTAGAAAAGGAAGAATAAACACCAAAAGAAGTAGAAGACAGGAAATAATTAAAATCAGGGCTGAAATCAACGAAATTGAAACAAAAGAAGCAATTTAAAAAATTGACCAATGAAACAGCTGGTTCTGTGAAAAAATAAAATTGACAAACTCTTAGCCACCCTAATGAAAAGAAGGAGAGAGAAAACCCAAATTACTAAAATCCATGATCAAAAAGGAAATATCATTACAGACACTACTGAAATACAGAGGATAACTAGAAACTATTTTGAAAATTTATACTCCAGTAAAATAGAAAATACTGAAGACATCAACAAATTTCTAGAGGCATATGACCTACCAAAACTGAACCAAAAGGTCATACACAACTTAAACAGATCAATTTCAAGCAAGGAAATAGAAGATGCCATCAAAAGCCTGCCAACCAAGAAAAGTCCAGGACCAGATGGAGTTCTACAAAATCTGCAAAGAAGAATTAATACCAACACTCCTCAAATAATTCCATGAAATAGAAAAGGAGGGAACCCTTCTAAACTCATTCTATGAGGCGAGTATCACCCTGTTACCAAAAGCAGACAGAGACACATCAAAGAAAGAAAATTTCAGACCAATATCCCTGATGAACATAGATGCAAAAATTCTCAATATGATTCTGGCAAATCGCATACAAAAACATATTAAAAAAATAATGCACCATGATCAAGTGGGGTTCACTCCAGGTATGCAAGGTTGGTGCAACATATGGAAATCAATAAATGTAATGATTACATCAATAGACTTAAAGATACAAATCATATGATTTTATCAATCAATGCAGAGAAAGCATTTGACAAAATACAGCACCCTTTTATGTTCAAAACACTAGAAAAACTAGGGATAGCAGGAACATACTTTAACTTTGTAAAAGCTATCTATGCTAAACCCAAGGCCAACTTCATCCTATATGGACAAAAATTGGAAGCATTCCCTCTAAAAATGGGAACAAGACAGGGATGCCCTCTTTCACTACTGCTATTCAACATAGTCCTTGAAACACTAGCCAGAGCAATTAGATAAAAGATATTAAAGGGATATAAATAGGAAAAGAAGAACTCAAATTATCATTATTTGCTGACAACATGATTTTATACTTAGAGGATCCAAAAAATTCCATCAGAAAACTTCTAGAATTAATAAATGAATTCAGCAAAGTAGCAAGATATAAAATCAACACTCATAAATCAATTGCATTTCTATACATCAGTGA
This sequence comes from Geosciurus inauris, assembly GCA_004024805.1. Taxonomy (NCBI): domain Eukaryota; kingdom Metazoa; phylum Chordata; class Mammalia; order Rodentia; family Sciuridae; genus Geosciurus; species Geosciurus inauris. Next base: position 21,405 of record PVHX01006739.1, read on the forward strand.
TAAATCCTCTGAAAGAGAAATTAGGAAAACCACCTCATTCATAATAGTCTCAAAACAACAACAACAACAACAACTTGGAATCAATTTAACAAAAGAGGTGAAAGACCTCTACAATGAGAACTGCAGGACACTAAAGAAAGAAATTGTACTAGACCTTAGAAGATGGAAAATCTCCCCTGCTCTTGGATAGGCAGAATCAATATTGTCAAAATGGCTATACTCCCCAAAGCATTATATAGAGTTAATGTGGTTCCAATTAAAATCCCAATGTCATTCCTTCTAGAAATAGAAAGGGCAATCATGAAATTCATTTGGAAGAATAAGAGACCCAGAATAGCCAGAGCAATCCTTAGCAAGACGAGTGAAGCAGGAGACATCACAATAGCAGACATCAAACTATACTACAAAGCTATAGTAACAAAAATGGCTTGGCACTGGCACCAAAATAGACATGTAGACCAATGGTACAGAACAGAAGACACAGAGACAAACCCACTTAAATACAGTTATCTCATACTAGACAAAGGTGCCAAACACATTGGAGAAAAGATAGCCTGTTCAACAAAAGGTACTGGGAAAATTGGAAATCCATATGCAGCAAAATGAAACTAAATCTCTATCTCTCACCATGCACAAAATTCAAATAAAAATGTATCAAGGACCTAGGAATTAGACCAGAAACCCTATGCCTAATAAAAGAAAAAGTAGGCCCAAATCTTCATCATGTTGGCTTAGGACCTTACTTCCTTAACAAGAAAGACTCCTATAGCACAAGGAGTAAAATCAAAAATCAATAAATGAGATGGATTCAAAGTAAAAAGCTTCTTCTCAGCAAAAGAAACAATCAATGAAGTGAGCAGAGAGTCTACATTCTGGGAACAAAGTTTTGCCGTATGCAAATCTGATAGAGCACTGATCTCCAGGATATATAAAGAACTCAAAAAACTTAACACCAAGAAAAACAAACAACCTAATCAATAAGTGGGCTAAGGAGCTGAACAGACACTTCTCAGAAGAAGATATACAATCAATCAACAGACATATGAGAAAATGTTCAACATCTCTAGCAATTAGAGAACTGCGAATCAAAACTAAGATTTCATCTCAACGCCAGTCAGAATGGCAGTTATCAAGAATATAAACAACAATAAGTGTTGGTGAGGTTGTGGGGGGAAAGGCATACTCATACATTGCTGGTGGGACTGCAAGTTGGTACAACCAATCTGGAAAGCAGTATGGAGATTCCTTAGAAAACTTGGAATGGAACCACCATGTGACCCAGCTATCCCACTCCTCGGTCTGTACCCAAAAGACTTGAAAACAGCATACTACAGTGCTGCAGCCACTTCAATGTTTATAGCAGCTCAATTCACAATAGCTAAATTGTGGAACCAACCTAGATACCCTTCAATAGATGAATGGATAAAGAAACTGTGGTATATATACACAATGGAATATTACTCAGCAATAAAAGAGATTAAAATCATGGATTTGCAGGTACATGGATGGAGTTGGAGAACATCATGCTAAGTGAAGTAAGCCAATCCCAAAAAACCAAATGCCAAATGTTCTCTCTGATAAATGGATACTGATCCATAATGGAAGAGAGGACATGGGAAGAATGGAGGAATTTTGGTTAAAGGGGAGAGAGAGGGAGGGGGAATGGGGACAGTAAAGATGGTGGAATGAGATGGACATCATAGCCCTAGCTTCATGTATGACTGCGTATATGATGTGATTCTGCATCACGTACAACCAGAGAAATGAAGAGTTGTGCTCCATCTGTGTACAATGAATCAAAATATATTCTGCTATCATGTATACCTAAGTAGAATTAAAAAAATAGGTGAAAAAAAAAAAGAATAAAAAAGAAGACAACAAAAAACAAAATGTAGGCCCAGCTTTCATCCAGATCCACTGATTATGAAAGTTCAGGGATAGGGCATAGAATATGTCCTTTACATAAACATTTCAAGTATTCATAAATTTTAATGCATGAAAAGTCAATCTGGAATAAGAATGGGCTGAGGGATAGGTTTTAATATTCCTCATTTCTGCCCAGGGACAGATATGTGCTCAGATATTAGTTCTACCATTTCCTAGCCTGGAGCTTTGAGAAAGTTACCTCACCAAGCTGAAATTTACTCATCAATAAACTGAGGATAATGTATTATATTATGGATGGTATAAGGAATGCAAAGTATGTGGGGATGATTAAGAGGTGATTAGATCATTAAGAGGGATTAAGGCCTTTCTCATAGGACTGAGTTAATTCTCAAGATAGAGAGTTCTAGCTCTCATGAACTGGATTACTTGCCACAAGAGTGGGCTGTTATAAAGACTCTTGCATTTTGTCTCTTTTTTATGCAGCTGCTTGCCATGTTATGAAGCAGCCCACATGGTACAAGGAGTGCAAAGCCATCCTGGCCTATGCTAACTCTCTCTGCTGTTGTGGCTTCTGAGATCAGTGCTGGCTTGATGTGCCTTGTGATAACCTTGGTCCTCATTTTGCCAGCTGTGGGTTGTTCTGTGGTCCTGGAAGAGGAGAAGAGGCAGAGGAGTCTGTGTGTGAAGACTGACTCCTTCCCACAGAAGGGCATGCCATTCGTTTTGTTTGCCCTTCCTTCTAACAACCACTACTTCAACCAATTTCAATTTCCCTACCCAGAAGAGAAAGTGTTCCAGCTTAGTCTGGATCTGGGTGTAGGGGTGACTTCAGTCTCCAAAGAAGGCAGCCAAGAGAGGACACTGAGTCTCTATAATGAAAAAGTAGATTTGATTGAGAGATATGAAAGGGGAGTCTTCACTCTTACTTCCAGGAACTCCTAGTCCAACTGAAAAGCATGACTAAATCACACTCTCAAAGAATTCTAGATAGATCAGCACATGTTTGAGGGCAGAAACATTCTCATAATACTAATACATTCCTCAAAGCAAAGAGAAAAAGTATATATTGATAGTTAAAATTTCAGGACATTGAAGGGGCTAAGAGAGAGGCCGCACTGGGGGAGAAGAACTAGTTAAGGGAGCTGCCTCAGTTTGCTTTTACTGTGTTACATACCACCCAGTCTTAGTGTTTTCTCTTGCTATAACAGAATACATGAGACTAGGTAATTTATAAAGAAAAAGAGATTTATTTGGGCTCACACTTCTGGATTCCAAGAATTCAAATATCAGGTGACCAAATCTGTGAGGGATTTGTGCTGCTTTATAACACGAAAAAAGCCTGAGGGGCAAGACAGAGGAGATAAAACACTTGCTTTATAACGTTACACTCTTGTGGTAAGCAATCCAGTTCCTGAGAGCTCAGACTCTCTCACTATCTTGAGAATGAACCCAGTCCTGTGAGAAAGGCCTAATCCCTCTTAATGATCTAATCACCTCTTAACTCTTCCCCTTCAATCTTGATACACCGGGGACCAAGTTTCCACATGAGTTTCAGAGTGGACACCTTGATACTCAGTGGTTTAAACCTTGAATCATTTAATTTCTCTGCTGGGGCTTCCCTGATCTAGGTTGGGCTTGCTCTCATATCTTTATGTCAGCTGGGGGCTCTGCCCTGGTCACTCTGGCCAGAGTAGTCCTGTTCCACGTGACTCTTATCTTGCTCTCGGGACTAGGGTACTCGCGAGACGTGTTAGTCTCAGACAGTGAAAGAAGCAGAAGTGAAGGACCCACTATCATGGAGACTTTTCCGGCCCTGCCTTTCATGGTTCCTAACACCCTGGTGGCCAAAGAAGCACATATTTGATTAAAGTCATGATGGGAGGGCAAAGTTACATGGCCGAAGACATGGATTCAAGAACAGGTGAGGGACTGGGATCACCGATGTCATCTTCCACACTCCCTTCCCTTCCAATTTCCAGTCCCTCCTCCCTCCTTGATGCTCCCGCAGCACTTCCTGCTTCTCTTCCGGCTTTGATCATGATCCATTTTGCTGTTGGGTATGCAAGGGCAAAGGCTGGCTGTAGTCCTAGTGCCTACCATGGGGGCTTTGTACCCAGCCAATATTAGTGAAGGAGAGAGAGTGGGGAGGGAGAAGAAAAAGAGCAGAGGGGAGAAAATAGAAACACAGGGCCAAAAAGAGAAAACAGGATAAGCAAGTAAGGAAAAGGGAATGGAGAAAACAGGAGAGGAGATGTGAGCTAGACAGGGCGAGCTGCTTAGAATGTTGCTCCGTTTCTAGGAACGTTAAAGCAGACATTACTGCCTTGAGAGTCTTCATGTTTTTATTTTGCACCTCTAACGGGTGCATTTTCCCTGTGGAAGCCCTTTCATGAAAGAAGACTAAGGTTATAGAAATTTTCTTTGTTTCCTTTCAAAGGAGCAATCAATTTACCATTTATGACCTGAGTCTCTTTCACTACTAAAACCTCTCCAATCACTATACCTTTGACATGAAGCCCATCTTACTTTGTAAAGATTATGTTAGAAATTAGGCTGTCAAGGCAGACTCTGAAATTCTTTACTTGAAATGCAATTATTTATTTCTTTATGGATGTGGTGGTTCACACTGCTGTACATTATTTGGGATAAAATAAAGAGTTGAACATAGCAATGTCAGGAGGGTGGGCTGGGTTAATTCTGAAATGGTCAGAAGTCATTTGAGGACAAGCTCAGGGAACATGTCGGGTGAAAAGAGGCAGAGGCAGATTTCTTTGTGTGGTTCAAGGGTTTTCTAAAGTGGGGCAGTGGGAGGCTGGTGCTGCAAAGTTCCTTGAATGGAATTGGCCTCTTTGGAATGAGTATAAGCTTTTCCAAGGGGTGTGTTTGGAAAGGACTCAGTCATTTGCATACACTTGTTTGCTTAAAAAGTTAGTCTCTTAGCCGGCTACAGTAGCACAAGCCTGTAATCCCAGTGGCTCAGGAGCCTGAGGAAGGATTCCAAGTCCAAAGCCAGCCATAGCAATTTAGTGAGGCCCTAAGCAATTTAGCAAGACTCTGTCTCCAAATAAAATATAAAAATGGGCTAGGAGCTGGGTGTGGTAGCACATGCCTGTAATCCCAGCACTTTGGGAGAATCGTGAGTTCAAAGCCAGCCTCAGCAACAGTGAGGAGCTAAGCAACTCAGTGAGTTCCTGTCTCTAAATAGAACACAAAATAGGGTTGGGGATGTGGCTCAGAGGTCGAGTGCCCCTGAGTTCAATCCTTGACACCAAAAAAAAAAAACAAAACAAAAAAAAACCCAGCTAGGGACGTGGCTCAGTGGATAAGCGCCCCTAAGTTCAATTATCAGTATAAAACAAAACAAAATAAAATAAAAAACATTAGCTTCTATATTTCATGTGAAAAAGATCTAGGGGAAAATTCTTTAATGGCTTATAGACTCTTTAGTCTTTCTAGGGACAGAAGGACCTATACGGGCCATTTGCCTCCAGGCCATTTCATCTTCTGAGGCTAATTGAAGTAAAACAAGAGGTCAGAACTGGTTGGGGTGGGGTGGAAAGGTGGCTCAGCCACCTGCAGACCTGGCAACTAGTGCTGTTTATATGCCCAACTATCCCTTCCCTTGCTTGTCCTAGTAAGGATCTGGAAATAGATCCAGCAGGCAGCTGAGTGTCTGGCACAGAACAGGTGGTCAATACATATTTTTAGTTTTTATTTTGGTGCTGGGGATTGACCCATGGGTACTTTACCACTGAGTACATCCACGACCCTTTTTGTTTTTATACTTTTTGAGACAGGTTTTGCTAAGTTGCTTAGAGCCTCACTAAGTTGCTGAGACTGGTCCAAACTTGTGATCCTTCTACCTTTGCCTCCGGAGTTGCTGGGATTACAGGCATGTGCCACTGGGCCCAACTCAATATATATTTATTGATGAATTTAGTGATGGTGTGTGGTGTGTAGAAAGAGCCTGGTACTGGGAGTCAGAAGATTTAGGACAAGCCTCCTTGCTTCTCAGTTTCCCTATATTCCAAATGGGGATTTGGCACTGGGCCATTGTGAGACCTGATGGTGCTTGTGACGCTGGTCATGATTGTCCTTCAGAAGGCAATGACTGCCCTGGGATGAACAGGGGATGCCGATAGGCAGAGGTCAAGGGCAGAAACAGGGATGTGCTACAACGTGGGCTATGGTGTTACTGTCCACTGATATGGCCTGTTCTTTGGGCTTATATCTGAGCAGGATGCTCTGGGCAGGGCTGGCAATACTGATAACTCCTTTGACCCCATAGTGCCCCTCTCCCCTTGCTGGGAACTCAATATCCCCTTCATGGGCATGGCCCCAATGACCTCAAACTTATTCCTACTAGGTCCCACATCTTAAAGGTCCCACCATCTTCCAACAGTGTCAAGCTGACGACCAAACCTTTAACACATGGGTCTTGGGGAAACATTTCAGATCCAACTATAGCAGACACTGATGTGTCCTCACCTGAGACAGTCTGAGACTTCTTCCAGCAAGTTCTTTCACAAGGCTCCAAAAACCGGGGCCTGCATTCTATGGGGCACAATTAAAATACACCTAAGGGAATCAAGTAATATATATGCTTATTCTGGCTCTGATACTGACTAGATCACCAGCTTTGGGCCTCAGTTCCCTTGTTCGTAAATGAGCAGTGAGTGAGCTTTTTGTGGGTAAAAAAAATGAAGTGCTGACATATGTGCTGAGTACCTCTTCCATCTGTACCCTCCTTTCTTCTCTGCTTTTACTTTACTTCATTTTATTTTATTACTATGCATGTCCACAGCATTTCCAGGTATAGCTGAGAGGTGACATTATAGCAAAGAAGAGCAAAGGGTAAGAAAAACAGACTGCTTCTAAATGTTTGTTAACGTAAAAATACAGTAATTCAACTCAGATGTGTGGAATGGCCCTCCTATGGGCCAGACTGTGTATGGAAGGGTCAGACATGGGCATGGGAACTTTTATTCCTGTCCCAGATGGTCAGGAATTGAGAAGTCAATTTATTTGAGAACATAAAGTAATATGATTGAAAATAAAGTTTCAATCTCCATAACCCATAAAGCAAATCCCAGGGATTGAGCATGCTCCTAGATCACACCAAGTCCTTAGAAGATGTCAAATGCCTGGGAGTGATTGTTAGAAGAGTTCATTCATTATGTAGCAGAAAGGGTCCAGATTTTTTCCCCTGAGAATTGAGTAAACGTGGAAAAGTCACCTCCTGTCTTTGAGCCCCAGTTTCCTTCCTGTAACATTTTGTTATGACGTCTCTTTCTCTGTTGCCAAGGGAATAAAGTGGGACTGGGCAAGGATCTGCTTCGTGGTAAGTGTTCAGAAAATGATAGCCATTGTTAGGATTTTTGAAAGTAGCAGAGAACAGAGGATCACACTGATGAGCTGTCACTGTGGCTGATGCAATCTATTCTTGGTGTGGTCCACCATTCAGGAGACACCTTTGCCCAGTGAAAAGGGTTTGGAGTGCCCCCTCCACATCACGATTCCAGAGGCTGTAGGTGACAGGGTGCAGCATGGGGGTGACTATGGTATACATGACAGTGGCCACACCGCCCTGGTCTTCCTTATATTGGGATGTGGGCTGGAAGTAGACTGCGATGACTGTCCCATAGAAGAGGCTCCCCACAGCCAGGTGGGAGCCACAGGTGGACACAGCCCGGAGCCTCACAGAGAAAGAGACATAATAACAAAATGTTACAGGAAGGAAACGGGGGCTCAAAGAGGCTGAGGGCAGCTGGAGCACAGCTGCTGTGATGGCCTCATAGGAGGCAAGAATAAGCAGGAAGGGAATGACAACCACCGTGGCACCTTCGGTGAAGATGAGCAGTTGGATGTGGCGGGTATCCGAGCATGAGAGCCTTAAGAGAGGCTGGTGGTCACAGAAAAAGTGAGGCACTTGGTGGCAGGCACAGAAGGACAGGTGGGCCATGAGCAGGATGTGCAGGAGGGAGTGGATGTGGGGCACCAGCCAAGCTGTCCCCACCAGGGCCATGCACAAAGCCCGTGACAACCTTGTGGCATAGTGGAGGGGGTGCCGAATGGCCACATAGTGGTTATAGGCTATAGCAGCCAAGAGACGGCTATCAGTTACATCCAGGACAAAGAAGAAGTACATTTGGGTCAGGCAGCCTGCCAGGGAGATGGAGAGGTCATAGGATAACACATTGGCCAACATCTTGGGCACAGTGGTAGAGGTAAAGCAGAGGTCAGCAAAGGACAGATGGGCCAGCAGGAAGTACATGGGCACATGAAGGTCTGGGCTAGCCCGGATGGCAGCCACGATGAGTCCATTACCCAGGATGCCTGCCACATGCAAGGATAAGAACAGCCCAAAGAGAGGTTGCCTCTGTCCAGGGTTGTTGTCTGTCCCAGTAGGATGAATGGTGCTCCCTCTGAGGACTCATTGGCAGTGTCCATGGCTGGTCTTGCTGTTCCCCTGGAACCCAAGAGTTCCTTTTTACTGCTGGGTCACATCCACAATGTCTGAGGGAAAAAGTGAGGGTCTCTATTGTTCAAGGCTTGCTGGACGTGAGGAAGTCATGGATTTGGAGTCAGGTAGCTTGGGCTCTACACACAGATGTAACTGTGGGCAAATCATTTTACCTCCCGGAAACTTCTTTTTTTCTGGGCCCAGTGTCTCAATATGTAAAATATAAAATAAGGCAGTTGAACTAGGTAATCTATAAGGCCACTTCTGGTGTTGATATTTTGTGATTCAAAAAAAAAAAAAAAAGAACAAATGATATTGCCCAAGGACATACACCAGGGAAAAAGGAAAATACAAAGGAAAGAAAGAGTGAAAAAACAAAACAAACAAAAAAAACCCCAGCAAAAGTCAGAATCAAGATGGTGGAGAAGAAATAGAAAAACTCTCTCTCATACATACATATATATTGGGGGATTGAACCCAGGGGTGCTTAACCACTGAGCCACATCCCCAGCCCTTTTTATTTTATTTTATTTTATTTGAGGTAGGAGATAGATTCTTGCTCAGTTGCTCAGGGCCTCCCTAAGTTGATGAGGCTGGCCTTGAACTCATGATCCTCCTGCCTCAGCCTCCCCAGCCTCTGGGATTATATATGCCACCATGCCCAGCTTAGAAAAACTCCAAATCTTATGGGTTTATGTGTTTATATTAAAGTGAATATGAACTCACACTGTCTAGACACAAATAATGAAATTTTAGAATGTTGATGATAAAGAGAATAACAAATACCTCCCAAGAGCATGGGGTAAAGTATACCCATGGTATTCAGATAATCAAACTGCCACCAAGTTTTTCATCAATTGTGGATGGTAGTACTCAGTTGGGTAATACCTTAAAATTGTGGAGAGGAGCTGCAGTTGTAGCTCTGTGACAGAGTGCTTGCCTAGCATGTGTGAAGCACTGGGTTTGATCCTTAGCACCACATAAAATAAATAAAATATAGGTATTGTGTCCATCTACAACTAAAAATTTTTAAAAAATTATGGAGAGACAAGATTTTGAATTTAGAATTCTATATTAAACCAAAACATTAATCAAGTATGAGAAAAAGAAGATATTTTCAGACCTGTAAAAAAAGAAAAGAAATATGGGATTGGAGATGTAGTTCAGTGGTAGAGCACTTGCCTAGTATGCATAAATCTCAGAATTTCATCCCCAGCACCGGAAAAGAAAAAAAATCAGATGCAATAACAAATGTCCAATCATACTAGCAAGGAAAGAAATAAAAGTTTTTAAAGTTGTTTATTTTATACCTATGAAATTGTTAATGATTCAAGCATTATCCTGATAAACCAGCCATGATACTGGAATGAGGCATAAGAGTTAAAAGAATGTCTCCAGAGTCATGCAGACACAGGTAGGAAGTTCACTCCCTTTGATACTTTCATGACTTTGTCACTGGAAAAAAAAAATGAACAAATGAATCAAAGATTCCCCATCTTCCTGCAAAATTTTTCCAAGAAATCAAATGCTTACTGAACATCATGCAATTGCCAATGCACACACCTTAGGGAGAAAGTTGTTGGAACAGACACATTGGTGGAGGTACAGAGACTTAAATCTTTTTTATTTTATTTTTAAATTTTCTGTTTTTTGTTTTGTTCTTTTAAGTGCTGAGAATTAAACCCAGGGCATCGCACATGCTAGGAGATTTGCTCTACCCCAGAGCTATGTCCCCAACCACAGAGACTTCATTCTTAAGGACAGAGGCAACTTTTTTCAGGGCCTCCATTTTTTGCCATGTCTGAATCTCATTGCAGACACTTTGAGAAGTTCTGTAAGAGGGGCCTTCAAAAGAGGATTTGGTGACACAGGTTTGCTGAAGGCTATGCTGAGACCACCTCTGCAGAGGAATGATCTCCTAACTTATTTTATATCTTTCTCTATAAAAATAAGACAATCAAATAGAGACCTCCCTATCCTTATTGCCTTTCTCTTTTTCCTTTACCAGTGAAGAATATTCTGGCATTGTCTCCTTGTTAAGCTTTTTTTTTCCTTCTTTTTTCAAATTCCCAACACTTTCCAACCTTCCAAGAGATGAAAAGCATAAGGGTCACTGGGTAGGATGGAGGAGAAGCTGGTCTATAAAATTGCTTTTGGAAACTGATATTCTGACCTGTTTAAATTGGTCCCAATAGACATTCAGATCTACTGAGCCAATTGCACAAACATTTATATGTAGTTGCAAACATACATGAGCAGGCATGCAAACGTGCAAATACACAGGCACGGTCAATCACACCAGAAATGAGGAACCAGCCTGTGCATTCACATTCAAGTAGGCAGGCAAGCAGAACCACAAGACTTAAAGACTCAGATCAGCATATGTGTAAACTCACGGGCAAATGTAATTGCACAAGCTCTTAGAGGCTGACAATTGTTGACATACTCCTGTTCGTGGTGTTTACACACACCATGCACGTGTGATAGGTGCTGTGACTCGTCATGCATGTTCATGCTTTCACTGGCACCCTACTCTTTGTGAGCACTCTCCCAGGTGCCCGTTCATGCACACCCAGTCACACCCAATCGCCTTGCTGATCACACCGTCACAGCCTCACGCAGAGCTTCAGGGTCCCATGGCCTTGCACCTTGATGCATATGGCTACACGCACATGGGCCCATGATGGACCACAGAGAGATGTGCTACCCTAGAGGGGCACTCCACATGTGCACTCTTCCCACTCCCAGTGACATCACTGTGCCATGACAGCAATGCCCAATCACAGCCTCACAAACAACGCATGCTCTCACACTCACACATAGGACGCCCATACAGTGTCACACATAGGAGGACAGCTACATATTCTGAAGCCTGGCCCTTGTCTCCAGGTGTATCCTCTGCCCCCCCACATCACAGGAAGAAACAGCAGCAGGGTCTGGATGTAGATTGTCACTGGAGAATCTGAGGAGGGATGATTGGCCACACTTATGGGGCTGGGGACCTTGGGGGTAACTTAACTTCTCCTCAGAGGCCACTCCCTATACCCCAGCCTTCATCCCTAGGGTAAGAGGAAGCTCAGCTCTGGGACTTGTTATTCTTTCTCTATGGGCCCAATTTGATGGGAGATGAGGTGATAGGTGCTGCCTCCAACTCAGGGGACATTCAGAACACCTGTGTATGGCACAGCTGCTGCTCCCTGTGAGAAAGAAGGGTCAGGCTGATTTCTGGACCCCCAGAAGAATGATGGGGAGTCCAGGGTTTATAGCAGTAGCTTTTGGGGCCAACCTTCCTGTGACCTCAGCTATGGCTGGCAGGTTATTATAGGAAGTATGGGAGTCTGAGAGGGATTGTCCCTCTGGTCACTATGGTAGTAAGCATGGCTGTGTGTGTGTATGAGTGTGTGCTTGGGTGTGGAGAGAGTATGGTCCTGTGTAACCACATGTGTCCAGGAGCTCGAGTGTGTCTGAGTGTGCAGCTGCATCTGCATCTGTGGGGGTGGCCACACCTCTGAGACTGTTTGTTCATGAGTGTGTTTCCATGGGAGACTGGATCTCAGGTGAGGGTATGTGTGTTTCTCAGTGTGTTTGTGGTATGAGGAAATTGTGACTACATGTAGCATTCCAGATGGGAATGACTTTCCAAGACATCATAAAAGAAAGATTCTAAATATATGAAATGTCGATGATTCCCTATTGTCTGTTGAATAAAGTCCAAATTCTCCTACCTAATATCCAAGCCATGGGTGACCTTCTTGTCCCCAGATCTTCAGTCTTCATACTTCTCTCTACATCTTTCCCAATACACTCAAGCCAGTTAAACTGGTCCTCTTAGAGCCTTCTGCACATCTGAGCTTATTTTACTCCTGTGCCGTTTTGTACAATTGTCCCTGCCCCCAACAAAATGACCCTACCTCTCAATTCCCACCCATGTTCCTGAGCTTCATCAGGTGCATCTGAGTGCTACAAATAAGACCCTCAGCCTTCCCAACTTCAAACTTGCTACTGTTCTCACTACTTGTCCTAGTAAATAGTGTTGAGGGAGGTTATAAGAGGCAGCGTTATCAAACTTGGATGAGCTCTACTGGGTATTTCACCTTAGAAATGGTGATCTGACAGTTTCTCTTCCTTTGTTCTCCAGGTTGGGCCCTGTTACTGTCTTCTACTTCCTCCCTCTTCTTTTTTCTTTTCTTATCTATCAAACAGGCCCAGTGGAATAGCCTGCAACTTGTTTCCTCTAGTTGGTTTCTAGGATTTATGTAATTATTGTCTCTGGATGTTCCACTGATGCTAACATGTGGAAGGACACAAGCACATCCTGTAGGCCAAGACGTAGGGCACCAGGCCCCTTTGGAAATTCTCCTTATCATGGTGGGTACTCCATGCCGTGAGAACCCAAGAAAGAAGCAAAGACTATAAAGAAGATCTTTGAGTATATGAAAATCCACACATTGTGAACTGTGGGCAAATCTTACATTCCCAGTCCTGTGATTGCCAACCCTTCTGACAACACCTCCAGCCTTTGTTGTGGCTTATGGATTGTTATGGTGATAGGAGGCAGGAGGGGAAGGGGAATTGGGAAAAGATGATAAAATCTTGTCATGGGAGACGGGGCTTTAATTTACTTACTTAACTTTTGTCCAAATGTGCTGAGTTTGGGATATTGAATATCTGCTCTCAAGATACCAACCAGTTCATCAGGAAATAGGATGACTAACTATGTTAGCTTGCCCAGGACTGAGTGCCATCTTGGGATATGGGATTTGGAGTTGAAGACAGGAATGGTTCTGAGCAAACAAAGATGAGTTGGTCATTCTTTCAGAAAATCTATGCAGCTCTTCAAGATTTCAGGAGACATTTTATCTACATTCTTGTCTCCATTAGCCTGGGATCTCCAAGAAGGCCATAGTTACTAAGAGGAAGGATCCTGGTTCTGATAACAAGGCACCTTGCCAAGCCTGTAGTCTTTCTGCAATCTAAGTGTCAGGTGGCTGATTTCTGCTCAAAGAGGAAAGAGGAGGGGCAAGGCTAACCCTGACTGGGGCCCAAGGAAGAGACTCCATAGGGAGCCTATTGGGGTCATGGTGAAGTATTGTTTGAGTCCCACACATTGCCATCCTTGCACCCTCCCTCATCCATAATCAGGGAACTGGAAGGAGGATAGGGCAGGAGCTGATATTTTTTGTTGGCTGTGTTCCACCTCTTTGGAAGCTCCTGCTCCATAACTCCCAGGTTCCTTCCTGTCTTGTTCCTGCATAGAAGAGCTTCCCAGGCAGTTGCAGAAAGTCTTGGACTTTCCCATGTGAAACTGAGTGAAAAAGACAAAAGAAGTCTACAAAAATTATGAACTATGGGTGGATGAAGACCCAAAGAACACTGGTTTTGAAGGGTCCACTTTAACCTAAGACTTGGTGCCCTGTGGTCACCATTGCCCAAGAGTCAGGGTCCTGGTATTCCCTTTCTAATCTCAACCTTAGTTCTGCCTTAATCTTAGCACAGAGCAGTCATGACCCTACCCCTACCTAACCAGATGCTAATCTGAGCATGCTTTGTCATTCTGACGGAAACTTAACTAAATCCACCAATAACCAATACCTTAGGCTTTAAGAAACATTAATCATTTTTCAGAACCTTAAGTCTTAAAGTCACCAAAACATGCCAGTTTGATACTTAAAATATTCTTATGCCTTTCTTCTAGTCCTCCCCCAGCCTAACTGTAATAACTAGACCAAATTTATCACAACCATTATCCACACGCCATTTAACTGACATCTAATACAAACTGTAACTCACATTTAATCTAGCAATGTAAATGAAACCTGAGCCCCAATTTAATCAATCTTACGCTAACATTGACCCTAAGATATTTCTCACCTTTCTAATTAGTCTTAAGTTGATTCAAACTCTGACTCCTAAATTTATCTCATATGTGCTACTAATAAAAACCAATATGAACCATATAATTTACATAATTTTAACCTATTCATAAATTACCTGATTAATTCCTAATTCTATCTAACCTTAACCCTAAGCTCTTCAACTCTTAGCCACAACCTGAATGCTAGTCTCAACCCTATTCTAACCATGATCATAATGCAGACCCTTTCCTAACCTCCACCATGAGCATGAACTAGTGTGACCTTAGCCAAATCCAAACTTAAGTGGTGGGACTTTTAGGAATGAGCTTGTGTGTGTCCTGCAACTGCTCAGCCACTTTCCTGAGACGTGAAATACACAGGGTGGAATGTTTACCTAATCAATTCACTCTTTGGCATGAGTGGCTTCTGAAGCTGCTCTCCTGTGGTCAAGGAGTGCAGAGCATACTTGCTGCTTCTTCTTTTTTTAAACAAATGTAACTTTTTTTTTTTTGGTGTCAGGGATTGAACTCAGGGGCACTCGACCACTGAGCCACATCCCCAGCCCTATTTTGTGTTTTATGTAGAGACAGGATCTCACTGAGTTGCTTAGCGCCTTGCCATTGCTGAGGCTGGCTTTGAACTCACGATTCTCCTCTCAGCCTCTCTAAGTGCTGGGATTACAGGTGTGCACCACCGCACCCAGCTAACAATGTAACTTTTTTAAAAATAATTTTTTTAGACGTTGATAGACTTTTATTTTTCTATTTTTATTTTTTGATAGACTTTATTTTATTCATTGATTTATATGCAGTGCTGAGAATGGAACCCAGTGCCTTACACATGCTAGGCCAAGTGCTCTACCACTGAGCCCCAGCTCCAGCCTTATCAGCTTTTTCTTTAGGTGGCAAATCAAGCTAAGGTACGTTACCTGGTAACATCTGGGAACTTTTATGTTTTGAGCATTGAGGACCCTAAGGGAGCTCCATAGAAACATTAACCTGGTCTTGATTTTGGCTCCAGGGCTAGCCACAGAATACTCATGGCTTCCTGTCTCCGTCCTGTATGCTTCCATTTCCCTCCTTGATAATCCCTTGAACAATGACAGAAGACATCCAAATCAGAAGAACAGCTATTTCTTTACTCATTATGATGGGACATGTCCTCATTTTTCCATAGTCAGATTTAACCAGCCTCCTGGGACCAATCGCTGGTACCACGCCCTGGACAGCAGAATCGACTCCGGGTCTGCCTGAGGGCCTCCTTGACTTCCTTGTTGCGGAGGCTGTAGATGAGGGGATTGAGAGCTGGAATGACAAGGGTGTAGAACACAGATGCCATCTTGTCTGTGTCCAGGGCATAGCTGGAGCTGGGACGCAGGTACATGAAAATGAGGGTACCATATAGCATGGCCACAGCTGTAAGGTGGGAGCCACAGGTAGAGGCTGCCCTCCGACGGCCCTCGGCGGATCGTATGCGGACCACAGCCCCGGTGATGAAACCATAAGACACAGCTATAGCCAACACCGTGGCTGTCTGGATGAAGCCACAGATGGCCAAGAGCAGGAGCTCATTGAGACTGGTGTCGTCGCACGAGATGGCCAGTAGTGGAGGGATGTCGCAGAAGAAGCTGTTGACCTCTTGGGAGTGGCAGAAGCTCAGGCGGAAGGTGAAGGTTGTGTGGACCAAGGCACTCACTGCCCCTCCCAGGCCTGATGCCCCCAGCAAGGCCAAGCACAGACGTGGCGACATAACTGTTGTATAGAGAAGAGGGTTCCCAATGGCCACATAGCGGTCATAGGCCATGGCGGCCAACAGGCAACACTCTGCATCAGCTAGCCCCGCGAAGATAAACATCTGGAGGACACAGGCTGCATACGGGATGGTGGCACGGGGCAGCAGCAAGTCCACTAGCATCTTTGGGCCAATGGCTGAGGAATAGCAGGCATCCAGAAGGGAGAGGTTGGCCAGGAAGAAGTACATAGGGGTGTGGAGCCGGGCATTCACGTGGATCAGCAGCAGCATGCCGATGTTTCCCAGCAGGCTCACAAGGTAGATGGGCAAGAAGATCAAGAAGAGGGTCACACGCAGGTCCCAGCTATTCGTGATGCCCAGGAGGATGAATTCAGCAGGGGCAACCCTGGCCCAGGTGACATTCTCTGAGTTCATCCTGCTGGACAGAGACTTGAGGAGAGGCAAAGCAAGGAGATGAGAGGCCATCATGGAAGGCACCAGAAGTCAGGTAGACTTGGGTTTCAATCCTAATCGAAACAAAATAGCTTTTTGACCTTGGACAAGTCATATCACTTCTTTTTTTTTTTTTTTTTTTAAATTTTTTGGTTGTCAATGGATCTTTATTTTATTTATTTGTATGTGGTGCTGAGAATCGAACCCAGTGCCTCACGCATGCTAGGCAAGCGCTCCACCACTGAGCCCCAGCCCCAGCCCGTCATATCACTTCTTAACCCCTCTCCCCCTTTTTTATGTGGTGCTGGGGATTGAACCTATGGCCTTGTGCATGCAAGGCAAGCACTTTACCAACTGAACTATAGCCCTCTAGTCCCATCCCCAAAACCTTTATTTTGAACACCGAGAAGTTCTGCATGCAGAACCCAGTTGATGGCCAACCCCTTGTGAGTTTTGTTCTATCTATATGGAAAGCAAACATCACTCACCTTCACAAAGTGAGGAGTAGAGCTGCTTCAAGTGCCTTTTCATTTTTCCATCTGTAAAATGGGGACGATGAAATTTCAGGGCTTTTATTTTTGGCTGTAAAATTTTTGGTACAACCATCCTCAAGCTTCAGTTAAGTAGGTTTTATGGTGTGTGTGTGTGAGGGGGTATGTTCCTATATGTACATAAAACATAATCAATTCTCCACTAATGTCTCTTTCTCTTGCCTTACTACCAATGGGAAGAAATCCTGACATTCTAGGTTGGGTGTGTGGTTCCTTGCCAAGGAAACAGGAGGACTCAGGCTTATTATTATTATAATAGATTATTCTTCCCTTTCAGGAATGAGGAGCATGTGTGGGGGACGGCTGTGTGGAACCTATTTCTCTAACTGAAGAAAGGCTTGTCCTTCACATGCCTGACCTTCTTTCTTTTCCTCATATTTTTTTTTAATCAATGCATTATAGTTGTACACAATGGTGGGGTTTGTTGTTACAAATTCATGTGTTTGACTTCCTATCTCTTAAAACACTTATTGAGAACAGCCTGGTCCAGCCTGGGTCAATGTGTGTTGGCTCTTAACCTTCACTTCTGCTGCTGCTTCTTAAAGATTTGCTCTAGCTTGGGGGGCTCGTGGGTAGCATGGCTGGACTTCCCAATTGATGCTTCCGATCTCTTCTCCAGCTTCCTCAAGTGCCTTCCCTTCTCTGGGTAGGGGTATATTATCTTGAAAGTAAGAAAACTGAGTTTTGAAGAAGGGAAGAGGCTTGTCCCAGAATATACAGCTATGAAGGAGTAGAATTGGGACCTGAGCTCAGATCTCCTGATCTTTCCTTAAATGCTGTCTCTGGGCAGAGACTCTAAATAGGCCTCTTAATCAATTACCAACTTACTCATTGCAGTTTTTTTTTTTAAATTCTCTCATCTATAGATTGAGCAGTTTGGACCAGATCAACATTTCCCACTCTACTCTATGGGTTGGTGTCATTAGAATTACTGGTGGAACTGTGTGGAAAATTACATTGCTATACAAAGTGCCCAGAAATTCTCAGCAATTGATCTAGAGTGGGGCTCAGGGATCTGCACCTGAAAAAAAAAGTTCTTGGTAGTTGGGTGTGGTGGTGCACACTTCTCTGATCCCACTGACTTGGGAGGCCGAGGCGGAAGTATTGCAAGTTTGACATCAGCCTGGGCAACTTAGTGCAGGTCCTAAGCAATATAACAAGTCCCTGTCTCAAAATAAAACAATAAAAAGGGCCAGGGTTGTGGCTCAGTGTTAAAGTATCCTGGGTTCAATCTCTGCAACCCCTCCCCCACCAAATTTTTCCCAGGTGATTCTGATGCACAGCTGCTCTGACCCTCCCAAGCAGTGCTACCCAGCCTGGTCAAGGTGACCTCCTGTCATTTCTCAGTGTATGGTTTGCCCTTTCCTTTTTTTTTCTTTTGCGAGGGGCGTGGGTACCAGGGATTGAACTCAGGGGTACTCGACCACTGAGACACATCCTCAGCCCTATTTTGTGTTTTATGTAGAGACAGGGTCTCACTGAGTTCCTTACTGCCTCATCATTGCTGAGGCTGGCTTTGAACTTGCGATTCCCCTGTTTCAGCCTCCCAAAGTGCTGGGATTAAAGGCGTGCACCACCATGCCCAGCTTTGCCCTTTTCTTAACAACCCTGAATTTTTAGCATATTTCTCCCCAGCATGCAGTCATGTAATATGCCTTGACCCAGACACCAGCTGCTGTCCCTGTGATGGTGTGTGGTTATGGGTTTTAAGGACATACCTATAAGTGGAGGTAGGTAGGGAGCTCTTCAGCAGAGCAGCTTCAGTTCATTCTTTGGAGTAAAAATGGTAGGGGGAGGTAACAGGGATGTGCCCCACCCAGGAGGTAGGAAAAAGGTGACTTAAAATCTTCTTGGACCCTGAGGGAATGGCTTTCTGTTTTCCTCCTGTCTTTTCCTTCTCTCTCTCCTATCCCAGAGTCCATGGAGACTCTCCACACCCTTTGGGGATGCTATGACAGTGGGTAGCAAGGGATTGCCAGGGATGACTCACATTTTAGTTCCTGGGGAGACTGGAGAAGTTTGACTGAGTGGGTCCCCAGGCTCCATGTGGGCAAGACAAACATACTACTCCAGGAGAGGGGTCCCTTTGGCTCACTTTCTTTGGAACTCAGTATATAAATATTTCATTATGCTTTAGAGTCTTTGAAGCCCTTCTCCACAAACTCAATTCCTCTCGTGGTTCTAACAAGTTATGGTCTTTCTCTTGCCTGCAATATCCTGCCTCTTCCTCATCTACTGGTAAAATGTTCCTTTAGGAAAATCTCAGATGCTGCATTCTGCAGGAAGACTTCCTGCCTCTGCAGCAGAGGTACTCTTTTCCACTGTGCATCTTGAAGATGCTCACACAACAGCATGAATCAGACACAGACAGGGACACAGATGACTGTATGATGCTGCCCTAGACTGGAAGCAAACTGAGGTCAGGGCCGGGTACAGAGTAAGCACTCAGGAATTAAATCCAATTGCTAGAGGTGGGTCCAGGCATGAGTGATTTTTAAAAAAGTGCTCATGATTTAAAACCACTTGGAATGTTCATGTAGGATTAAGAACCATTCCTTGAAGATAGGAATGGGGCTAAGCCTGAGGTAGGGCCAGGTGACTCAGGCTCTGGGGAGCGGGTAGTCATGATACGGCATCCTCTTATTTCTATAGTGTGACTTACAGCTAACCTGTCCTTCATGTTAGCAAAGTGTTCTTTAGTTCAATAACTAGGGCTTATTAAATTCTGCTATGTTCTGGACTTTTTAGAGTGTGGGATAAAATTGTGAATGTAAAAGCCATGGTCCCTTTCATGAAACTTGCAGGGAGGAAGGGTCAGAATTGACTCAACAAAAATATTGGGGGGAGATAAGGGTCTCAGGAGAGAATAAAGGCATGTGCAAAGGCCTAGGAGTGGGAATTCAAGCGGAACATTTGAAGACTTGAAAGGAGGCCCCTGGGCTTTTGCTCAGAGAGTGATGACAGAGGAGTGCGACTGAGCCCAGAGGGATAGGCAGAGGCCAAACTAGTGGAGACTTGTGAAATACTTGTCTTTTTTTTTTTAATTCCCAAAATAATGAATAACTACTGAGAGGTTTCAGGAAGTGCTAAGGCATGATGGAACATACATTTTCAAAAGATCACTCTGATTGGTGTGAGTAGAAAGGATTTAAGGGAGACCAGTCAGGGGCCTGGTCACAGTCCAGGGTAGATGATGTTGATGGCAGTGGTCTGAGGGATGATGGTGCAGAAGGAGATAGGATTTGAGAGCATGGATCTGGGAAATACTTTGGAGTAGAATCAATGGAACTTGGTGATTGGCTGTGGTGGGTGATGCAGAGGGATGAAAAAGTCAATTGTTGACTTAATAAATATTTACAGAGTGTCTTAAATGAACCGGTCCATATTCTAGGAGCCTAAAATACATCACTGAACAAAGAAACAATGACGCCTGAATCTTATGTTTTGGCAAAGAAAGGAAGATAATGAAAAAATAATAATTAAATGATGTCATCTCTTCAAGACAATGAGTGCTATATGTGATGCCCACCGATATAATATATAACAACCACCACCACAACCCCCCCAACTCCCCAGCAGCACCACTCTCTCCAAAAATCACTAATTCTTTGTAGCCACGTGAAATAAAACAGAGCCCATCTGGTGGGTATACTCTTGGAATGACTGGTCACATGAATTTTCTATGCCATGGCATTATATGGAAAAAATTAGCTATGATCCAATGTTTCCATGTCCTAAGACCAAACTCAACATAATAAATTCTGTATTTTATATGTCAGATGGAGCAGTCTTTCTCAGATACACCCATGTATCCTGTTCATATTGTGATTTTTAATACAGTGGATGACATAGTAGACACCTGATGTTGAATGCTTATCTAGTACACAGTTTTGTATTACTGGTATTGATGCTAAATGCTGACCCCACCATTTCTATATAGGTGGCAATTAGTGTTATAGATGTCAAAGTAGATGCTGGACACTTATCTCAAAATTATACAGCTGCAGTTGACATTAGTGCTACTTCTGACTCCCCCCTCCCTCTGAGAGGGGCTGGAAGTGATTGGGACACCTCAAGACAAAGGGATAGAGATCCTGTCACAGGAATCAACAGTGAATCTTACCCCAACATGATCCAGCCCCACCTGAGCCAAAACATTACTTCAACTCATAGAATTTGGGGGACAAAAACCAGGCCACAAGGAGGAATAACCAGAGGGAAACTTCAGGTTCCACCCTTAACATCTATTCATATACCAAAAACAGATAAATCCTAGAGAAAACAAAACAACAGAAACAAACAAACAAACAAACCACACACACATAGGGACATATATATAAAAGAGGAAGGAAAATCCATCTCAACTGATGCTCAAGTCCAGGACCTTTGAAGACGTGAGGAAACAGGCAAACGAATCTTCCCTCCCCAAATTCACAATCCTCCAACAAAGGATCCCACATATATGGAAGAGGATGAAATTCTAGAGAAATATTATTAAAAAACTGATCATTAAAATGTTCAATTAACTAAAAGAAGATATAGGGAATGGATTAAGAGAGCAAACACAGGAGACGAAAGTCAATTTCAATAAATTGAAATATTGAAAAGAAATCAGTCAAAGCTCCTGGAAATAAGAGACCCAATGAATCAAGTTAAAAATTCATTTGAAAGCATCACCAACATATTAGATTGTGTAGAAAATATAATGTCAGCACTTGAAGACAGAACCTCAGGACCTAAAGATAGGATACATGAATTTCAGTACACAGAAGACAATAAAGGGAAAAATAATAGAACATGATCAGAATATATAATAACTCTGGGACAACATCAAGAGATAAAACCTGAGAATCACTGGGATAGAAGAGAACATGGAGATACAAACTAAAAACATTAGGAACATTTTCAGTTAGATAGTCACAGAAAACTTTCCTCATATTAGAATGGAGATAGATATCCACATACAGGATGCATCTGGGACCCCAAATAAACCTAACCAGAGAGAAATTCTCCAAGACACATCATAATAAAAATGCCTAACAGAAAATAAAGAATACTAAAAACTGCATGAGAAAAACATTGGGTCACATTTATAGGCAAACCAATAAGGCTCACTTCTGACTCTTCAACTCAGACACTAAAAGCAAAGAGGACCTGGAATGAGATATTCCAAGCTCTAAAAGAAAATAATTGCCGGTCAAGATTGCCATACCTAGCAAAGCTCTCTATATTCAATGGGGAAACAAAAACTTTCCATGACAAGGATAAACTAAAAGAATTCATGACAATCAAGCCAGCACTATAAAGAATTCTTAAAGATAAACTTCACAGAGAGGAATCCCAAAACAAATCCCCAAACTTCCAAATAGCTGAAGATCAATAAAAGATTAATCATATAAGCCAGGCGTGGTGGTGCATGCCTGTAATCCCAGAACTTTGGGAGGCTGAGACAGGAGAATTGCAAGTTCAAAGCCAGCCTCAGCAATGGCGAGGTGCTAAGCAACTCAGTGAGAACCTGTCTCTAAATTAAAAACAAAATAGGGCTGGGGATGTGGCTCAGTGGTCGAGTGCCCCTCAGTTCAATCCCCAGTACCAAAAGCCCCCTCCAAAACCAAGAATCAATAAGTGGCATGCCATCAAACTAAAAAGCTTCTGCCCAGCAAAGAAAATGATCAAGAGTGAAGAAAGAGCCTATAGAATGGGAGAAAATCTTTGCCAACTACTCTCTGACAGGGGATTAAGATCCAGAACATGTAAAGAACTCAAAAAACTCAATGTCAAAAACCAAATAACCCAATCAACAAATGGGCAAAAAAGCTAATTTCTCAAAAGAAGAAACAAAAATGGCCAACAAATATATGAGAAAATGTTCAACATCTCTCTCTAGCAATCAGAGAAATGAAAATCAAAATGACATTAACATCTCACTTCAGTCAGAAATGCAATTATCAAGAATTGATAATAATGCAGGAGAATATGAATAATAATAAATGCTGATGAGGACGTGGGGAAAAAGGTATACCCATACATGTTGGAGAGACTGCTAACTAGTACAACCACTTTGGAAAGCAGTGTGGAGATTTCCTCAAAAGCTAGGAATGGAACCATTATATAACCTGATTTTCCCACTCCTCTGTATTTATCCAAAAGAACTAAAGTTAGCATAGTATAGTGATACAGCCACTACAATGTTTATAGCAGCATAATTCACAATAGCCAAATTATGGAATTAACCCTTATGCCCATCATTGGATGAATAGATGAGGAAAATATCGTATATATATATATATATATATATACACAATGGAGTTTTATTCAGCCATAAAGAAGAAGTAAATAATGGCATTTGCCAGTACAATGGATGGGAATGGAGAAAATCATGGTAAGTGAAATAAACCAGTCTCCTGAAAATCAAAAGGCAAATGTCTTCTTTCACATGTGGAAGCTAAAGCAAAATAAGGGAAAGAAGGCAGTAGGGGAGGGGATTGGATATCATAAAGATACAGGGAAGATTAGTGGAGTAGAAGGAGCACGAGAGGGAGGGAGAAAGGGAAAGGGGAAAGAAATATAGAATGAATCTAACAGAACCACTTATTATATACATATAAATGTACCAAAGGGAGTATCTCCTTTGTGTATATGTAGAAAGTACCAATCAAAAATAAATAAAAGAGTGAAAGGAAGATCAGTAGAGAGAAAAGGGGAGGGAGAAGGGGGAAAGGAGAGAGGAAAAGGGGATTGAAATCAAATTCCTCTTATGTATAATTATGTCCAAAGGAACCCAATTACTATGTATAACTATACTGCTCTAATAAAAAAGAAAGTGAATATTGAGTCTTTAGCATGTTACACATACCATAAGAAATGTAAAATGATATTTTATCTCCTCTCTCCCATCCTTTGTTACATAAACATAAATTTCATGTTTACATGTCCAGTGTTTTTTTAATAATAACTTTATTTATTTATTCTTATGTGGTGCTGAGGATTGAACCCAGTGCCTCACACATGCTGGGCAAGTGCTCTACTGTTGAGCCACAACTCCAGCCCATGTCCAATGTCTTATAACTATTTTTTTTAACTTTAGATAATTAATTATATTTAAAAGTTAAAGTTGTAAAAATTGTCTTTTAGAGCTGGGGTAGAGGCTCAACAGTAGAGCAGTTGCCTAGCACATGTGAGGCACTGGGTTTAATCCTCAGCACCACAAGAAAACAAATAAATAAATAAAGGTATTGTGTCCATCTACAACTAAAAAAAGTTATCTTTTGTGTTTACTCTGATTGTTATCATTCTGGCACTCTTCATTTCTTTGTATAGATGCAAATTTTCTTCTGGTAGCACATTCCTTCAGTCTGAAGAACTGCCTTTAATCTGTTTTACAGTGCAGACTGGCTAATAATAAATGTTTTTCTAAAAATCTTTATCTCACCTTCATTTTTTGAAATATTTTTTCTGGGTATAGAGTTCTATATTGGCAAGTTGGGTGTTTTTTTTTTGTGTGTGTGTGTTTTAAAGTCATTGTTCTGTTGTTTTCTGGCTTGTATAGTTTCAAGGAGATATTTCCAGTTATTCTTATCTTTGTTTCTCTGTATATAATATTCCTGTTTCCCTCTCCTGAATCCCTGTATTTACTGCTGATTATCTGCAAGACTTTCTCTGTGTCTTGTGGATGTACATGATGGTGAGAAGTTCAGACTTGAGGTAGCATCTGAGGGAAGGAGGAAAGGAGCAAGATTCAAGAATACTTGGAACGAGATGTTTTCAGGGAAGGACACAGGAAAAGCAAATACCTTTTTATACCCAAGGGGAATCTAGGTTCTTATCAAGCTTATAAAAAGCTGTAGGCAAGGTGACATGGAGCTCTAACAGGAACACACTAGGACAGTTAGCAAGACTGGGAAAGAAGAATAAAAGTCTATTAGAAGGTCAATGAGCATTTGAGTTAATCTGCCCAAGCTAACATTCAGCCTTTCATGGTGAGTAGGAGACAGAGATGCCAAGGTTGCCCTTCCTCTTCCTGCTCCCTTGGAATGTTAGGAAATGGAAGACGCGGGGAAGGGAGAGTGGAGCACAGAACCAACTGCTGATTATGCCCAGGCGGTAGGAGCAGGCTGGGTGAGAGGGCACTGGCCGTAGACCATTTGGGATTTCCTCTGAGTGAGAGAAGGCGGGAAAGTGCTGCAGAGGGAAAAACGGCATTAGAGAGGAAGGACTTGAGGGGGTACATACGGAATATAGGATTGAATGAAAGTTCAGAAGTGGTCAGCATCCTGAAGTTAAATAACTATGTGACATGGAGAAAGTAAGAGGGGTATAAAAGGAGGGAACCACTTCCACTAGTTGCTATCATTCTGAGTCATATGCTGTTTCATGGAAAACCATGGAATGGTAGACTTTAAAAGGATGAATCTTATGGTATATGAATTAAGAGCAGCATGCCATAAAAAATGAACTAAATTCACTGTTCCCACGAACTCTGCACTGTGAAGGGTTCTATCTAATTATACACTGGCAGAAACCACAAGGAAGGACTCTATGGTTTATTTTATGTCAGTTTAAACTTTTTTTTTAATGTCAAAAAATTAAAAACTAAACAAAGAGGAAGAGGTGAATGGGGCAAATTTGCAGTAGGCATAAGAAAAACTAGTTTAAAATGGGTTTTTGATATAAAATATTTTGATATAAAATGGGCTTCTACATATCATGATGGTCAAATGACATGGAAAACATTAGAGAAAATGAAATCAACACATTAAATAATCAGTTAGTAGCCAAATAAATTCAAACAAGCAAACATCCAAAATACCATTTTTTGATGGCTATTTTAGCAATGATTAAGTTCAATCCTGGGTTGAGGGTGGTGGCACACTCTTGTAATCCCAGCTACTCCAGAAGCCAAGACAGGAAGTTTATAAACTTGAGTCCAAGTTGCAAGACCCTGTCTCAAAAAATGAAAAAGACTGGGGCTGTTATATCAGTGGTACATGAGCCTAGCATTTTCAAGCCCCTGGGTTCAACCACAGCAACACACACACACACACACACACACACACACACTCAAATATTGGAACACAAGAGAGTGCCAAGAAAACTGTATTCTCGTGGACTATTGTTCAGAATGTAATCATTAACATCTAGTAAAGTATTTTGGCAACCTGGATCGTGAACCTGAAAATGTCTCATTCAGCATTTTCACTTAAGATTTTCTTTTCTTTTTTTTAAGTTGGAAATGTATATATATGGTTTATTCATAGACACTTTTATGTATTATAATCGGAAAAACTTAAAAATTCAAAGAAATTACCTGCTCCTAGACTAATATTGAAAGAGGTGATTTGAACTCTGGAATCTGCTTCTGTGATATGAACTGCACAGATATTATTTAGAATTCCTCTCTCAGGGGGAAAAAAGTGAGTTTTAAAACTAAAAAATAAAGACTTGACATAACTAACAAATAAAACCCATCTGCCCGAGTCTTAGTTTTAATTTCAGGTGTGTGATATTGGAGAAGTCATGGAACCTTTCTTTTCCTAGGCTCCTTTTCTAGAATAGTTTTGGCCTTTCACGTCAAACACACTGTTTCCTGTGGGAGCCATGTTGTCCACATTGAGGTCAGTGCCCACGAGTGTTTCTTTTGAGGCAGGTTCAGAATTGGTCATGAAGTCCAGCCTCTTGATCCAAGCTTGGAGACCTCCTTAGTCTTGCTAACATTTCTTGTTCTTGGATTTGACTTTGTAATGCTACCCTTTGATCATATGAGGCTTTCTTCTAGAAGCCAAGTTTTGTCATATGTATAAATTTCCCATCAGGCAAAAATGCTGTTGGCATTTTTTGTGTCCCTCCCTCCTTGGATTGAATCTGCTTGGATACATATACCAACCAAATTGTGTGTCTGATGTAAGGACTGCTGGTCCCTCTCTCCAGGCTGCCTTTCTATCCACTTGCTTTTATTTCAGAAATACAAAGTCAGAGTCTTCATTTTGTTGCTTCTCTTTCAAAAGTTAAGCAGTGATCCTGGTTTAATGTGATTCTTCCCCACCCCCACCCCCCCGTATATAAAATGCATAAGTCTAGGAAGGAAGATGTGTTGAAAAGTCTGGAATTCTAGACAAAAGGGCTTTCTATGGGGCAGAACATCTTCTCCAGTAAAGCAGTCTCCATAAAGCTTGTTTTATATCCTTGTTCCTCAAGCTGTAGATAAAGGGGTTTAGCATGACCCCTTTAGGATGACCATTGTGTATA
Organism: Geosciurus inauris; assembly: GCA_004024805.1. Lineage (NCBI taxonomy): Eukaryota > Metazoa > Chordata > Mammalia > Rodentia > Sciuridae > Geosciurus > Geosciurus inauris. The sequence goes on from PVHX01006739.1 coordinate 48,590, forward strand.
TCATAGATGCCACCATTCCAAAATCTGCTGAATAGGAGGATAAGAGATGAAAATACACCAAGAAGAGGGTTCCGTAGAAGAGAGTGACCACAAACAAATCTGAAAAATGCTGTAATAATGGCTTGAACACACACACACATTTGTTGAATAGTTTAATTCAGTTGAACTGAACTGATTGAAACCATTCAGAGAAGAGGCTCTCATAATAGAGACCCTCAGTTTATGACTATTATACACCCATTTCTGAGGATCATTTATAAATATCAAAATTTTCCTATATGAGAGTCCAGTAAATTTTTTGTTAGATTCACTTTTTTTTTCCTTTTCCTGAGATGGGTTCTCTTATATTGCCCAGGCTGATCTCAAACTTGTGAGTTCAAGTGATCCTCTCATCTCAGCCTCACAAGGAGCTGAGGTTACAGGCATGTGTCACCATGCTCAGCTTGATTCAGTTTTTTTAAATAGGAAAAGTTCATGTTTTTATTTTTATTTTTTCCATCAAGTAAAAATCCTGTATATTCACGGTGCAATGTGGCGATCTGATATACTTGCACATTGCATAGAGATCATTTCTAATCAAATTAATCGCAGATCTATTGTTATACCAGTTACCCTTTGTTTGTGTTTGTGTGTGTGGTGAGGACACTTAGGAAATTTTAAGTAACTTATACAGTATTATTAACTGCAGTTACTATGCACTATGTTAAATCACCTTATGCCTGAAAATTTGTACCCTTTTACCGTGATCCCCCATTTCTCTCATGCACCAGTCCCTGGAAGCCATTATTCTATTCCCTACCTCTATGAATGTTATGTGATGTGTGACATCATATAATATTCATCTGTCTGTGTCTGGCTCATTTCACTTAACATAGTGTCCTTTAGATTCATCCCTGTTGTCACAATGGGCAAGGTTTCCTTCTTTTTCAGGTATATTAATATTCCAGTGTGTGCACATTTTCTGTTGTTAATTCTCTCTGGAACAGGGTGGTCTGATAGGAGGTGAGTGTGACGGTGCCAACCAACCCAGGACTCAGGCACCGGGAGGCAGTGTTCATGACACAGCTCAAAGGTTTATTGGAATACAGGAGCTTATATGCATAAGGGTGTTCAACCAGAGGATTACCTAATTGGTTTTTAGCCAATTATCTAAAAAGTCATCTTAGCAAGAAGCCAGGGCTGGCTGACAAGTAGCTGGAGCCAGTATCAGTCCGGGGCCTGTATCGGTCCGGGGCTAGGGGAAGCTGGCAAGAAGCCAGGTCTGCCAGCAAGGAGCCAAGGTCAGAAGAAGAGAAGACTGGCCGGACATATCAGTTGGCAAAGAGCCGGGCCAGTGGGAGAGAAGTCTCTGGGCACATCAGTTGGCAAGGGGCTGGGGCCAAGTCTTGGTGTTCCAAGACCAGAGAGAGCAGGGTGTTCCTGCCTGCTCAGCCTGGCAGCTCTCCCTGCACCACACTTGTGTGACCCAGTCTCCTACAATTTTCTTTGCTCACTTATATGTTGATGGACACCTTGTTGGGTTCAATATTTTGCAAATAATGCTGCAATAAACATGGGAGTGTGGGTATCTTTTCAGGATACTGATTTCCTTTGGATATTGCCTCAGAAGCTAGAGCATATGTCAGTTCTATTTTTAATTTTTTGAGCAATTTCCATGTTGTTTTCCATAAGGGCTGTACTAATTTACATTCCCACCAACAGTAAATAAGGATCCCCTTTTCTCCATATCCTTGTCAGCATGTATTTTTTGTCTTTTTGATAATAGACATTCTAACAGGAGTGAGTTGATATCTCATTGTTTTAAATTTGCATTTCCCTGGTGATTAGTGATATTGAGCATTTTTTCCACACACCTGTTGGATATTTGCATGTCTTCTTTTGAGAAATATCTATTCAGGTCTTTTGTTCATTTTAAAAATTGGTTTGTTTTCTTGCTATTGAGTAGTTGTGTTGTTTGTTTCTATCTCTTAAACTTATAGTTTTGTTCATATGTTGTTTTCTTGATGTTATTTAGTTGCCCTCTGTGTTCTTTTGTAGCTCACTGAGCATCTTTACCATAATTACTTGGAATTTGCTGTGAGATCTCCATTTCTTTAAGGTCTGTTAAAGAAACAGAAGGTCTGATGTTTTATTTTAGTGATGTCATCTTCTCTGGTTATTTGTGATCCTGTGGCCTGTGTTGGTTTCTGTGCATTTGTAGAAGTAGCTACTCACTCAGTCTTTATAGACCAATCTTGACAGGAAAAGCCCTTTATCATTCAGCCTGTCCACAGATTCTAAGCTGGCCAGGTGGAAGGTGTAAAGCCAGATGACCAAAAGGAGGCGAATTAAAACTGCTGGGCAAGGCTTTATTGGAAATTCATGCTCTCGGGCTGAACTCTCCTGTCCATCAGAGTGCTTACGGGAGAATGGCGCAGGTGTTCCAGGGTACAGAAAATTTTAAAAGGCCCGGTCAGGAAGGGGAGGGCTTAAGGCAGGAAGAGAAGGTCAGAGTCCTTCCTGGATAAGTCAGGAAAAGCCTGCTGATTGACAGGAGGCGTCTCTACTGCTGACGTCGGTGTCTGGCTGGCCGCTCCATTCCGCAGCTGCCCTGACCAGCCCCCCTAACTGGATACCCTGGACCCTGAACCGACCTAACAGAAGGGTCTAAGGTGGGCTCAATGCTGGAATCTTCAGGCCTGGTGTCTGGTCAGTGGTGGATGGGCTGATCCTGAGTCTGTGCAATGAGACTTGCACTTGAGTTTGTGGTGGGAGGCCTAGCACCAGGGTCTATTTTAGTTGTCCTGTTTACTAGGTCCAAGTGAGGGTGAGTGCTTAGAGCTGTATCTAAAAGGACCAACCTAAAGCCTGGATTCATGGGGGCTGTTCAGACACTGAGGCCGGCCTTAAGCCTGAGTCTGCTGGGTCTGGTCTGGTGTTGGCGTGGGCTGGTGGTATAGGGGCTGGCCCGATGCTGGAGTCTCCTGGGGCAGGTCTGGTGCCTGTGTTTATGGGGGTGGGCCTTGAGCCTGGATCTGGTCTGAAGCCTATTGTTTCAAGGGCTATCCTGGTGCTAATGTGGGCTTGCTGACTAAGGCTCCATAAACCAGCCTATTGCTGGGATGAGCCTTGAGCTTGACTCCATAGGGGCTGGCTGGAGCATGGGGTAGGTCTGGAGCCTGGGATGGGTCTGGGGTTGGGCTATTGTTACTGCCGGTCTGGAGCTGACCTGGTGCCTGGGGCCACAGGGGCTGACCTGTCACTGGTGTTCACTGGGGCAAGTCTAGTGCTGGGATGGTGGCGAAGTCCAGTGATCGGGTAACTTTCTTTCCCCCACGTGGAGGGCAATGCCTGCATGGTCTTGGGGGAAGAGATAATGTGAAACTGTCCTTCCTACTATTTGTAATGAGTCTTATTTCTGTGCTCCAGGCATGTGCTATAATCTCTCACTCTGATGCCTTAGCTCTTTCTATCTGTCTGTTTGTAAGCAGATAATTGCTCAAATTGATATTTCTAGGAGGAAAAATGCACTGGTATGTCCTATTCTGCCATCTTGCTGAGGTTGCTCCCTGTCTTCTTTTTGTTAAGAGAGCTTATCATGATTGAATGGTCAGTTATATCAATTCTCGTTCTTCCATCTGTTGAATCATATGTTTCTGTCCTTTTGTTTTTTAAAATCGTAAATTATTTTGGTTGATATGTAAAGCATTTGGATTTTTTTGATACTGGGCATTGAACCAGGGAAATTCTACCTCTGAGCTACATCCCCAGTCCTTTTTATTTATTTATTTATTTTTATTTTTGAGAAAGGATCTTGCTAAGTTGTCCAGGCTGGCCTTGAATTTGTGGCTTCAAGTAGCTGAGCTTAGAGATATGTACCACTGTGCCCAGAAGCATTTTGATTTTTTAAAATTAAAAATTACATTACTTAAAAAATATTTAGCTTTCTGACTTTGTTCTTATGTCTTCAACATTTTGCAATGATTTTCTGATCCTCAATAAGGAAAACCATGCTTGATCCTGATAGACATGGAAGCATCATAGATTCTGTTGTTGTGATTTATTTGTTTTAGACAACTTCATTTGAACTTTAATTCCATAGAATGACCCTTCAAATTTGGCCTCATCACATGTTGCAGGAGAACTTCTGTTGCTTTCCCAAGCCTTTTGGTAAAAAGATCAACCTATACCTAGGGTTCAGTACAGCTGGCTTTGTTAGGGACCCTATTGTAGGATACCTACATTGGTCTCAAGCACCAGGGCATTTTGAAAGCTGCTAAAGAAAATAATCATTTTGATGCTCGTTAAAATGAGAGATTGAGAGATTGAGCTCAACTGTGAATATAGCAATGATGGGATTTACAGTCAACAAGAAGGGTCAGGAATCTGTGGATGGTAAGTTTCCAAGAGGAGACATCAAGGGTAGGAAGATTTTTGCTAAACTGACTTAATAGGATTCTTGCAGAAGGCAGGCCAAAAACTTATACATCATAGGTGGGAGTTGAGGAACTGATCAGATATCAAGGGTGGGAGGATTCTTGCTAAACTGGGCTATGCAGAATTCTTTTTTTTTTCTCTCATTTGAGTTTTTAATTAACAGATATACATGGAAGTTGGACAAATGTAGGTCAAATGTAGGTCAAATTATAGATAGTGTTGTTTTTGAATGTATGCAGAATTCTTTCCAGAGTTGGATATGCAGGCCAAAGACAGGATGGGACCAAGGTCAAGGCCTGCTATGAAGATGGCTCAGAAGAGGCTGACTAAAGTTTGGCTATGGAGAGAGTTTTACACAATGCTTTTAAATATTGTTCCTGAAAAAGAAACTTCTTTAACTTTTGAAAGTTAAATCAAACTTGCTGGGGAAATTACTGAGTAAAACAAACAGGGTCATAAAAAATCATCTATTGTTATACATTTCTGGGTTTGTTTTCCATATTTTGTTTGGAATTTATAAGTCTATATTCATCACTGAGGTTTGCTTGCAGTGTCTTTTTGAGTAATGACATTGTTAGCTTTGGGTACTAAGAGTTGTGCTCTCCTTAATAAAGGAGGTTTGTGAATGTTCTTTATTTTTTATTATCTGAAGAGCTTAAACATTTTTTGTTGGTGCATTATCATTATGCATAATAAATAGTGGGATTCATTGTTACATGTTCACAACATAATTTGGTCAGTTTCATTCCCCAGTACCTCCCCTTTCCCTCCTCTCCTCCCTCTCCTTGGTCCCCCTTCCTGTACTCTGCTGGTACCTTTTGTTTTCATGATCTCTCCTTTATCCACCTGGCCTGCCCCTTTTTATTTGTCTTTAGTATCTGGAAGAGTTTTCATAAGATAGGAATTAATTCTTTCTTTAAAAACTTTTTTTTTTTTTTTTAAATTTGAACTCACTGTTGTGGCCATCTGGGCTTGAAATTTTCTCTGAGGCAAGATTTTGGAGTACTGATTTAATTTTCTTATTATAGGTCTTTTCAGGGTTTTAATTTCTCCTTGCATTAGTTTTGATGTTATATTTTTAAGACAATTGTCTATTTAATCTAAAATTTCAAGCATGTTATGAGAAAATTTTTGTAGCATCCTCATATTTTATTTTAATATCTGAAGAGATGCCATTTTTTAAACTTTTAAATGTTTTGATATTCATGAATTCTGTATTATGAACACTCTAAAGAATTTCTGCTGATAATGTATGGTGAGATGGCATTCTTATTACTGGTATTGGTTATTGCTTATTCTTTCTCTTGATTGGTTTTACCAGAGAGATACAACTTTTTTTGCAATATGCTTTTTTGTTTTGCTAATGGGTTTTTTCCCAAATGTTTCAAATATTCCTGAGCTGAATATTAAACCAGGCAAATAATGACCCCAGATGAAGAAACTAGGTGACAAACCTTTAAAAGGAAAGGCAAGACAAAACAGTTCACGAGGACAGCAGTAGATATCTACAACTATTTTGCAACTAAGAAGATGTTTGAGCTCTTATTTCCCGGTGTGTCAATAATCAACTGTTTACTGGGTCAGGGTCAGTATAGAATGGGATTTCCTCCTGTTCTCAAGGTGTTCATACCATGGAGTTGGGGTGGACTTTCCAATGGTACAGTAAATACTATAGTCAGGAAACAAGCATAGTAAGAAGGTAAGGAGGGACAGGGGCATTCTTGGTACAAAGGGCTGGCTGAAGATCCTTTAGGAATGCAGATCTATCTTATTCAGGGCACAGTGGGCCAGACAGTGCAGGAGATCCTGGGCCTGCTCCATGGGCCCTTCTGGCTCTCCCCATGGCTTCTCTTCCTTCACCTACTTTTCAGTGTTGGTTTTCCAGGCAAAAGAAAATATTCAATGTACATGCAAGCTAGGAAGAGACACAAAATGTTTCCTAGGATTACGCCATCCAGTTTAAAAAAAATGTGACATTCCTCATACAATGAGCTCCCTCCAGACAACCAGTGAGGAGAATCCCCTACTCCCTCATTTTTCTTTCATTTTATCATGGCCTCTTTGCAACAAATGGCACGGGGAAGGTGAGAGGAGGCAGCTAAGCCACCCTCAGATTCCTGAGCACCCAGAAATCATCACGGGCTGGCATTTATGATGAAGATGCTGGTATTTGACAAAAAGCAACCTCCCTGTGAACAGTACCCTAGACCAAACCCTACAGAGTGGTGGCCCCACCCCTTTGGCCTCCCAGGCCAGGGGTGGGATGCCAGAGGGATCTAAATTTTATTTAACTGTTGAAAAAGAATCTTTTTGCTTTGTGAACTTCTTCATGTGTCTTTTCTGGCCCCCTCATCTGTATTACTTCCTTTTTTTAAACCTTCCTTCCATTGATGGTACCATTCTCTGGCGAAGTTCCTATAATGGGTCTTATCAAATTATTTTATAGCTTTCTCCCATTCTTTAAATTTGAATACATGGCTAGAAATTCTCTCTAAATATGTTTTGTTTGCACCTCCCGTGTTCTGATGTGCAGCATATTGGTTGTAACTCACATAAATACATATTTAATATACATAATTATTTTTCTTTGACTCTTGAATTGTCCTAAATATGTTCCTTAATACCTAAGTATCTGGAGGAGTTTAAAAGTACTGGAGACAAAGGTCTGGAGAAATTTTACTCTTCCGACTCATTCAAGATGGGACCATTGAAGCTGTGGGACATGATGGCGACTCCCACACTGTGTCTTTGTCTACAACTGAAGAAACAGGGTGTGAAGGGTAGATGCACTGGTATGATCATAGGTAGGAGAAACTTCTCTCTGGTGAACTATTATTTTATTTCTTTCATGTTTTTATTCATGTTATAGTTATATATACCATTGGGGTTCATTTAGACAATAATCATACATACATGGAATATAATTTGCTCTGTTTCAATCCCCAGTGCTTCCTCTTCTCCTCTCTCCTGCTGTTCCCCCTCTACTCTGTTTTTCTTTTATCTATTAATAGTTTTTAAAAAAATTGATGCTTTATTGATATTCATAAAAGTGAAATTTATTGTGATATATTCATGTATGCATGTAGTATATTTTGGTCAATTTCATCCCACAGTCCCTCTTTTTCCTGTCCCTTCTTCCTCCCACTCATTTAGAATGGAAATCATCAAGAATACAAAAAATAATAAATGCTGGTGAGGATGTGTGGAGAAAGGTACATTCATATTTTGCTGGTGGGACTGCAAATTAGTATAACCACTTTGGAAAGCAGTATGGAGATTCCTCAAAAGACTAGAAATAGAACCACCATATGGACCAGATATCCTACTCCTTCATATTTATTAAAAAATGAACATGCTACAGTGGTACATGTACATCAAAGTTTATAGCACCTCATTTCACAATAGCAAAGTTATGGAACCAGCCCAGATGAAACAAAATGTGGCATATATACACAGAGAAATTTTACTTATCTATAAAGAAGAATGAAATAATGGAATTTGCTGGTAAATGGATGGAACTGCAGAACATCATGCTAAGTGAAATAAACCAGACCCAGAAAGTCAAGGGCTGAATGTTTTCTCTCATGTGAGGAAGCTAGAGCAAAGTAAGGAAAAAAAAGTAGAATCAGGGTTGGATTCTCTCTGATATGCTGATGCTAACACACAATATGTGGTGGAGGAAAGAATAGAAGTTCATTGGATTAGACAAAGGGGAATGAAGGAAAGGGAGGGGAGATGGGAATAGGAAGGAAGTTAGAATGAATTGGACATAACTTTCCTATGCTCATATATGAATATGCAACCAGTGAAACTCCATACCATGTACAACCACAAGAATGGGAAGTTATACCTCCATGTATATGATATGTCAAAATACACTCTACTGTTATGTATATTGAAAAAGAACAAATTAAAAAATAAAGGAGAGCTTAGTGCAGTAGAGGAAGGAGATTGAGAGGGAAGGAGGAGGGACCAAAAAAGGGAGGAACTGCAGAATAAAATAGATGAAATTATGCGGTGTGTATATATATGAATATACCACAGTGAATTCTACCTTTATGCATATCTATAGAGCACCAATTAAGAAAAACAGCCGGGCACTGTGGCACACACCTGTAATCCCAGCACTTTGGGAGGCTGAGACAGGAGAATTGCAAGTTCAAAGCCAGCCTCAGCAATGGCGAGGTGCTAAGCAACTCAGTGAGAACCTGTCTCTACATAAAACACAAAATAGGGCTGGGGATGTGGCTCAGTGGTCAAGTACCCCTGAATTCAATCCCTGGTACCAAAAAAAAAAGAAAAAAAAAAAAAAAAAAAAAAAAAAAAGAAAAAAAGAAAAAAAAGGAAAAGGAAAAGAAAAAAAGAAAGAAAGAAAGAAAAACAATAGATAGATGTAAGACCTGGGAGAAGGGGAGGGAAAGAAAGTACTGGGGACTGAAATGGAGCAAATCATATTGCATGCATGAATGATTATGTCAAAATGAACCTATTATGTATACCTAGAATGCATCTAAGAAAAGGTAAGGGAACTTTATTTTTCTTTCTGATAAAGCTAATTAGCAGACACAGATGACTTCTGTTCTTCCTCTTGTCTCAACACTTAAAAATCCTCCTGACCTTTGTTTCAGTGGACTCAAGTTCAGACTGAATTATGGATTCTTCCTCTGTTGCAGTGGCCTTGAATAAAGTCTTCCTTACTGTTTAAATTTGTCTGGTATAATATTTTTGCCTTGCCATCCTGTGGGGATTGTTGAGATTCTTTTTTTTTTTTAATATATTTTTTTAGTTGTGGATGGACACAATGTCTTTATTTTATTGCTTTGTATGTGGTGCTGAGGATCGAACCCAGGGCCTCACGCATGCGAGGTAAGCACTCTACCGCTGAGCCACAGCCCCAGCCCCGAGAGATTCTTTTTTGATAAGCTGTAGCTCTGTCCTTGAACAGTTAGTCCTATTCGCAGTCTTGGCAAATCAGGCATTCCTCACTGGTTACACCACTTTGTGATGCCAAGTATCCATCCTGCCCTGAATTTGAGTTCTTCAAAAATTATAATAGAGGAGTCCAGTTAGGAAGGTTGTTTTGAAGAGCTTGAGCTTCTACTTCGGGGAACTGCCCTTTACTCATGAGTAGTAGAGCATTTTCCCAAGACAAACAATCTCCACAAAGCCCCCTTCATGTCCTTGTTCCTCAGGCTGTAGATAAAGGGATTCAGCATAGGGGTGACCATCGTATACACAATCGATGCTACCATTCCAGTATCTGCTGAGTAGGAGGATGAGGGCTGGAAATACACCAGAAAGATGGTTCCATAGAAGAGAGTGACCACTGTCAGGTGAGAGCCACAGGTGGAGAAGACTTTGTGCTTGCCCCCAGCAGAGGGGATCCTAAGGATGGTGTGCATGATGTGGGCATACGAGACCAGGACGCAGGTGAGAGGGACCACGCCCGAGAGGGCAGCCTCAGCAAACATCGAGATCTGAAAGGAACGAGTGTCTGAACAGGCAAGCTTGAGGAGGGGGAGAAGATCACAGAAGAAGTGTGGGATGGAGCGGGAGGCACAGAAGGAGACCTGAGCCATCTGAAGAGTGAGTGAAAAGGCCAGGAGGTTGGAGCAGAGCCAGGACGTGGCCACCAGCAGCAAGCAACACTGGGGACGCATGATGGTGGTGTAGTGCAGCGGCAGGCAGATGGCTACATAGCGGTCATATGCCATCACGGTCAGCAGGAAGTCATCCAGAAGGGCCAGTGCCATGAAGTAGTACATCTGCAGGAGGCAACCCATGTGGGAGATGGTGTGCTGCTGTGTGTGGATGTTCACCAGCACCTTGGGGATGATGGTGCAGGTGAAGCAGATATCGATGAAGGACAGGTTAGCCAGGAAGAAGTACATGGGTGTGTGGAGGTGCTGATCAGAGCCAATGGCCAGTATGATGAGCAGGTTTCCCAGCAGGGTGACCAGGTACGTGCCCAGGAAGAGCCCAAACAGGAGAGGCTGCTGCTCTGGGTACTCAGAGAAACCCAGCAGCAGGAAGTCAGAGATGGTGCTTTGGTTTCTAATTTCCTTCTAAGGAAGAGAAATAAGTATAGAATTATGGTTAAGTGAACTAAACTTAAAAATTTCAGTCTGATGACTTTGGGGTTATGTGTTTCTAACATTGGGTAGACAATTCCAGGGTGTGTGTGTGTTGAGGGAGACAGAGAAAGAATAAAGCCTTCAGAGAGGAGCCAGATGACACTTAGGTTTCTGGGTTTGCTGGGAGTGCTCTGATCCCCTCTGCCTCTGACTAGTATTGCAATAATTATTGTGGATGTAAGAAGTTTGCAAACTGGGACTGGGATTATGGCGCAGTGGTAGCGTGCTCGCCTAGCACGCATAAGGCACTGGGTTCGATCCTCAGCACCACATAAAAATAAAATAAAGATATTCTGTCACCTACAACTAAAAAATAAACATTAAAAAAAGTTTGCAAACCGAAAAGCACTTCATCACAAGGATATATCATTTTCATTTTCATTAGCGTTATATATATCAACATCTGTTTTAGAATCAGGGATTTGGCTTCCTGGAGATGGAATCAGATTCTTTTCTCTGTTCTCTAGGCTCTGTCTGTCCTTGTTCAATGTTAACCTCTCTGAGTCACTGTTTCCTAGTTTGTACCATGTATAACTTCTTTGTAGAGTATTGAAGTTATTGTTGAGATACTACATGTGGGAAGCAGGGGGTTCATGGAGGGTAGTGGTAACTGTCATTCTTCAGTAGTGGATGGGTTAACTGTGGAGCAGAATGTAATGGGAAGTATCAGCTGACATGCTTCCTTTCTTTCTTTTTTCTTTTCTTTAAATACCTTTGTCTTATTTATTTAGTTCTTTTTTATGTGGTGCTGGGAATCGAATCCAGTGCCTCATGTGTGCTAGGTAAGCGCTCTACCACTGAGCCACAACCCCAGCTCCTGACCTGCTTTCTGATTCTGTTTTTCACATGCCTTTTGAGTTTTGACAACTATTTATCCCACTAGAGCCTTGCTCTTTTTTTTTTTAAACCTATAAAATGTAGATAACAATCCTACCTGGTAGGTGTGTTGAGACCAAACGCTGGAGTCATCTGAAGTTTCTTCATAAACCATGATGTGCACTCAAAATGAGAAGTTCCAGCATTCCTGCTGGACAGTGCAGAGTAACAAATACAATGAATATTCAGTAGCAGCATGTCACATTTGTTTATTGTATTGATTAAAATACAATGTCCCCTTTGGAGTCTGATAGAATATCCTTACTCTGTGTGATTTTAAGAAAGTCATTTACTTTTATCAACTTCATTTTCCACATTTGTGTTGTCGATTGGCCTTTGGGTGATGATTCCCCTCCATCCAACCAGATGGTTGATGACTGGTTAAGTCTTGTAAAATAAGTTTTGTGAAGAACCTGGTCATTGTATTGCTGTCCATTGCGTTGGAGAACTTGGGAGAGCTCCAGTGCTCATTGCCCTAGCATCAACTGAAAGTGGAATGAAATATGATGTAGCATAATTCATAAGATAATAGCAGCATGGAACTTTTAGCAGCAAGCAACCTTTGTAGCTGGAGAGGTACGGTCCTGAAATGTGGCTGTGCTTTAGAGACTCCAGAGGTCATAGAAACAACTATTGCATTTAATAAAACTCAGACATCATCAAAAGGCCAATTGAGAACATGAGTAGTATCATAGGTTGCTTCACTTACTCTTACTATTATGGTAACACCGTACTTCTTTAGTTCTTGTCTATGTTTGTTTAAGGTTGTATTGGTTGGATTGTGTGTAATAAGGAATGTCATGTTCTTCTGTGTGATTTCCAACAGGAGCAGGGCAGTTCATTTGAGTCATGTTAATTTAGTTAAAAAACACTCGATAGGGTTATGAAAGAATTTTAAAAATTGAATACATAAATGATGAAAAGTAACTGACATCAATGTCAATATATTTTATTGGTATTCTCAATGCTTTGAATATGAAATTGGGAGAAATGGGGAAGGAAATGAACCCATTGACAAGAAGCAGCAATTCTTGGATCTAGTAGCACTGAGATAGAAAGAAAGTGCACTGAGGTTTACCCCACCAGATCATTACTCTTGTAAAATACCCTGTGGATTTCAATCCAACACTTCTTTTTTTTTTTTTTTTTCTTTTCAATCCAACACTTCTGCGTCCAAGTGAACCTTTCTTATGGGGGCTTCTTGGTGGAGTAGTAATGAATTTCTACAGTTCACTTGTCTGCATAGAGGTTGTGCTGTGAATGGCAGTAATCTCCACTGCCCTTCAGAAACTCCATAAATGTGTGACTACACAACTGAGAAATGGGTTTACTCATTGAAGACGAGACCAAATCATAGAGCAGGTCCCAAGTCAGCCGCGATACAGGCAGGGGCAGTAGGGGCTGTGGCTGCAGGGCAAGGTTGTCATGGGGCAGTGGAGGCTGATGAAGGCTACAGGAGGGCCACCAGACTCTCATGTAGTGAGTGGTGCCCAGGAGAGCAGCCAAGTAGGAGACAATCTCATTGCTGGTTTTGATAAATGTCTTATTGGAACACACACACACAAAGAGTAGAGTAGTTGTGAAGATTCAATTCAACCACAATTGCAAAATATTTAGAACAGAGACAGCATTGGGTAAGTGCTCGGTATTTGTTATCCACTATTTTTATTGTTTGAAATAAAATGTTCTTTATCCTAATTGTTCTTTATCCTTGTTGCTGCCTGAATGTTGGGCTTGCAAATTGTGGGGTATGTATATTAAGACTCATCATTACCATTACCACCGCCAGCACCAGCACTGCCACCACCACCCCTTTTGAACATATTTGTTCTTGCATCTGGTAACTAAGTATCAACTTGGTCAAATAATTTAATTATTAGAGTCCAAACAGTATTCATTGTAGAATGGCAGTAAATAAGACTCATGAATTGCTGTCCACCAGCTCAGATCTTAAGAAATGATGTTCACATGAGTCCACCTGCTCCTGTGGACTGAGAGTAAATTAGACTGTTATTGCTCAGATGCTATGTGCTGGTCCCTTATTGGGCTTAGGGAAGGATAGTCTGCACCTCATTCTCCACAATGACCTCATGGCTGGACCATCAAGGACCTGATGAACACCAAGGTATTTTCATGAATATGAATTAAAGTTGAAAATTGAGGCTGTCCTAGGAGTATAAAGAAAATAATTGAAGTACTATGCTAGTACCCATCAGGTTGATCAGAAGAGCCAGAAAATGACTGGCAGAGAGGGAGAAAGGAAAGGAAGGGGGAAGTGAAAATGGGAGCAGCTCTCTGTGTCTGTGTGTGCTCACATGTGTACACGTGGATCTCAGGTAGATTCAGCTGTCCCTCCCCACTCCTGTGCCTCTGGTCTCACCTGGAAATACTGTCCAGCCTCAGATTGTGCTGCTGCCATGAAGGAGGTTGAGTTCACTGCCCCACTGCCACCCTGAGAAAACATGACTGGAGTCACTGAGCCCCTCCTGCCTTCAGGAGCAGCACAGATGGAAGCCTCAGGTCTTCAGTGGCACCTCAGGCCCAGGAGCCAGAAGGAGGTGTGGTCTTTTCACAAGCAGTGTCTCCTGGGACCCAATCCCAGACCTGCTAGTTAGAGGTAAGATGGAGCAATTGTCCAATGACCAGCTGTCCCTCTGGACTGTGGTCCCCAGAGTCCCTGATGCCTCAGAGTGACCAGGGCTGGGATTCATGGGCCACTGCTCCTGCCCTTTCTCTGGCTGAGCAGCAGGTTGGTTTTGTCACTGTCAGCCCACACACTGAGCACAGCCTTTCCCTGCCACGTCCGCCGTTTTTAATCAGAGCCCAGTCCTCGTGGATGAAATACATTGTGCTGCAGAAAAAAAGTAAAGAGTAAAATAAACCAGAGGTCACAATCATTACTTTCTTTGTGACCCCAGACAGCTCTGGATTTGCCTGTTTTTGTCCTTTGTGTGAATGGAATTATGCTTTTTAAAATTCTTCTGTTGCATATTTTGTTCAACATTATTTTCTGAGCTTCATTCATGTGGATGCATGGAGCTGAAGGGTATTCATGTCCACTCCTGTCCCATACATGTCAGTATCTCCTCATTATAAACTCTTTTTGCCTCTGACTTTAAGAATTTAGAATTTTTGGATTTGAAATGATATAAGCGTCTCTTAGCATGTTCTAGGTTAACACTCCACAGTCAAAGAAGTAGTATTTCCTACAAGAGAATGAAAGAGTATTTCATAAGTATACTAATTACTATGTATTAGTTATGTATAATTAACAAAGACTGCAGACAGCCTCCTGTAAATTTAATCATGTTTTGCTGCTACATGAGTTCATCACAAACCTTAATAGAGTTTTTCCTTTTCCTCAGATCTTTTTTTTTTGGTAGTGCTGGGGATTGAACCCAGAGTCTTATGCATGCAAGGCAAGCACTTTACCAAGTGAGCCCTCTCAGACCTTTTTGAATGATAGAAATACAGATAGATATACAAGTGGGTGTGTATTATTCATCTCATTGTGTGTATTTAAAAAGCTAAATAGTGAAATATAACACACATATGAAACTGTACAGAATATAAATATACCACCCAAGAAATTACTAGGAACCTTTTAAAATTTTTATGAATAACTAGAAGAGAGGAGCTTGAAGACTTCAAACTCACAGTAATGATAGAGAGATGAAATCATCAGTTACTATGATTTGATCATTACATGCGTGTACTGAAATTCACACAGTACCTCTCAAATATGCACAATTATTATATTTTAATCAAGAACTGTAAAAATGTTCATGCAGATGGAAATGTGAACCACCGTAATTTGATCATTGCATTTGCACATCTATCAAATTATCACACTGTACCTGTAAATATGTGCCATTAAAATAATAATTAATAAAAATGTTAAAAACATTGCAAAATTTCACTGAAAGGAAAAATAAGTAGATCAAATTACAAGAAATGTAAATTGGAAACTGATGTTTAAAGTGCAATTTCCAGTAAGATCTACTCAAATTCCTACAAATAGGTTGATGAAAATCTTGCAGTTATGGTATAATAATAATTAAAAGGAGACCAATTGCCTGTGTATTACTTCCTAGATCAAGAAATAGAAACTTTACTTAGTTTATGTCTGGATGACTTATCAATGGCTGAGAGAAGTATATTGAAATTACCCACTATTATTGAATTGTGGTCTATTTGATTCTTTACATTGAGTTGTGTGTGTGTGTGTTTGTGTGTGTATGTAGGTGCACTGATGTTAGGGGCATAAATATTTATAATCAGTATATCTTGTTGGATGCCTCCCTGAACCAATATGAACTGACCTCCTGGCTTTTAGGGTCTAGGCTGACAAATCATTGTAAATTCTAATTGGTTTACCTCCAAATATGGCTTGCTAGTTTTCTCTTGAAATTTTAAAAATTCTCTTTTTTCTGTATATTAGGCATTGTAATTAAGGCGTGTCTTGGAAAGAATAATCTTTTAAAAAATATGTATTTTTTAGTTGTCATTGGATCATTATTTTATTCATTTATTTGTATGTGGTGCTGAGAATCGAACCCAGTGTTTCACACATGTGAGGCCAGTGCTCTACCACTGAGCCACAACCCCAGCCCAGAAAGAATAATTTTGAATTTGTTTATTTGGAGTTCTAAATGCCCTTTGTATTTGTATTTCCATCTCATTCCTAAGATTTGGAAAATTTTCTGATGCTATTTCATTGAAAAGGCGTGCATTCCTTTAGTTTGTATTTAAGTTCCTTCATGTATGCCAATGGTTCTTAGCTTTGGTCTCTTAATGTTATCCCAGATTTCTTGAATATTCTGTTCATGGTTTCTTAACATCTTTTCTTTTCTTTTTGGTACCAGGGATTGAACTATTATGTATGGCTATAATGCATTAATAAAAAAATGTAAAAAACAAGCAGAACATTGCCAGCATGCTGAAGCTCCTTTTGTGCATCCTTCTAATAATTCCTTTCCTCTCTTTGAAGTTAAATCATCCCTGTACTCCTGAGCTTTGTGCAATCATATATGGTGTATTCATTTGTCATGGCTCCCTGTGTTTAATGTTCTCCATTGGTGAGATGTCTAGATTACTGTGTATAGAGATATTCTGTTCATGTTCATTGCTACAACTTGCTCCATTGTGTAATTATACCATGTGTTACCCATGCAATCTATTGTTGAAGGAATAATCTGCTTTTTGGCTATTAGGAATGATGCTGCAAAGATCATTCTTGTTTCTGTTTCTTATTACACACCACATATTCCTTTCTGTTGCATACATACCTAGGAGTGGAAAAGCTAGGATTCTAGATTGCCCATGTCTTTTATTTTGCTATACAATATCAAGCTGATTTCCAAAGAGACTGTACCAAATTACACTTATACCAGCAATATGTGAGCCTCTGGTTGTATCACACCCTTGGTAACAGTGTCAGTCTCTATAATTATAGTCATTTTGGTGTGTTTTGGGCATCTCCTGCTGGTTTTATATTTCAATGATTAATAATGAGATAAAAATGAGATCAAGTATCTTTTAAATACTGATTACATTTTTATGTCCGAATCTTGAATTGCTTGTTTAAATTTTTGTTCTTTTTCATTGAGTTATCTTCTTTATTCTTATTTATTTGTAGAACTATCTAAATATTCTAGGTACTAGCCTTATGTACTATAAATATTTTCTCTTTATGAATTGTCTTTTCATTCTTTTAATAGAGCTTTATTTTATAAATACATTTTTTAAAATTTGTTGAATTCATCTACATTTTCCATGTTTCTTAGGGCTTTACTTGTGTCTGGCTTAATAAGTCCTTTCTTCTCTGAGTTCAGGAAGGCATTTACTAGTAGTTTCTTCTAAGAAGTTTATCATTTTTCCCTTAACAATAACTCTTCATTCTACCTGGAATTGAATTTTTTGTGTATAATACGAAATAGAGGGATGTCTATTTATCATTTTTACATAGATGCCTAATTATAAATTCTAATCATGCATCTATAGACTTTTGAATTGCAATAATATGGTAATGTCATCTATGAATAAAATCCAGTTTTGTTTCTCCCTTTACTGTACTTACATCTTTTATGTATTTTTCTTATTTTATTGCACTGGATGTAAACTTAATTAATATGTGAAGTAGTTGTGGTGAGTGCTGATACTTTATCTAGTTCCTCATTTTGACAGGAAGGATTTTAATATATCACCATGACATATTATATATGCTGTATGCTTAAAGAAAGGCAGGTGTCTTCAGATTTTTCTTTATCCCCATTTTGCTAAGAGGAGTTTTACAAATGGATGTTGAATTGTAGCAAACATTTTTAAATGCATTTATTGAGATAATCTTATGATTTTGGTTCTTATTTCATTTATGTTGATTGACTTTAATTAATTTCTGAATATTTTATCAGCCTTGCATTCCTGGAAAAACCCAGCTTGGTCATGACATATTGGGTTTCACTGTGGTATATATTCATATTTGTGCATAACATAAGTTCATCAGTTTCACTCCCTATTACCTCTCCTCCTGACTTCCCTGATCCCTTTCTTCTACCCTTCTGGTTTCCCTTCTATTTTTATGAAATTCTTGATAAAAAAATTTTCTAATAGTCACTATGGTTTCCTGTTTTACTCCTAGATTATTCCTAGTTGAGTTCCCAATCCCAAATGTAGGGATTTATAGTTATATCTTTGTTATGATTTTTAGCTTAATTGCATGTGGTCTGTAGGATTTAAACCCTTTGACCTTTACTGAAGTTTGCTTTATGTTATGGCTCAGTAAGTGAACAATTTTGCAAATTTTTCTTCAGTTTTTGCAGATAATGTGCTCTCTGCAATGCTATATACATGACCATTAGGTTAACATTGTTGGTTGTACTTCTCAAGTATTCTATATCAGTACGGAATTTAAAGGAATCTGTTCAATCAATTACTGTACACATATTCTTTAAATTTTTCCCTGTGTATATTTGTGGCTTTTTCATTACTAAAAATATTAGTAATGAAAATGCTATATTTTCTTAGTGGAAAGTTTCATTCTTATTACATGAACCTTTATATTTGTAATAATACCTGAAAGTCTATTTGGTTGATAATAATAAAGCCATGATAATATTTTTAGAGCATATTATTTTTCAACTGTTTAATTGCAATCCTGCATTTTTATGTACATTGAATGAACATTTTATTATTTATTTATTTTTTCTTTATTGAAGAACTATTTATTTAAGTATACAGAAAATGCACAAAAACATACATGCATAGTGTAATGGAATTTTTCAAAGGGAGCATCACACCCAGATCATGAAACAGAACATGAGCAGCACCCTAGATTCCTCTTCAGGTCCCTGCTCAGAGATAATTAGCATTTATAATTATTAATAAATGTATAACAGAATGCAGGGGAATAATTTACAGAAAGTGAAAGGAATGTGTTGAGAGGGGACTACTTCAACCATATAATTTCATGCTAAAGTAATGCATGGCTACATTAAAAAACAATACATTCCACTAGGAGATAAAAATAATATGTTAATTGGTTGTGGTGGTGCATACCTGTCATCTCAGCAACTTAGGAGGCTGGGGCAGGAGGACTGCAAATTCGAAGTGAGCCTGGGCAACTTAGTGTAGAACTTTCTCAAAAAAAAAAAAAAAGAAAGACTCAAAAAGAAAAATAAAAAGGTTTTAGTATATAGCTCAGTGAAAAATTACCTGGATTCAATCCCCAGTACCAACAAAAACACAAAAAGAAAAAACAAAACAACTCCCCCACCAAAAGAAAACCCCAAAACAAACTAAAGCAAGGAGATATCATCATTTGGCTATGAAATTAATTGATGTTAAGGAGAAAATCAAACATCAAAGTCTTACAGGATGTAGATAAAAAGCATTCCTATTTGAGCATTTTGGCAAAATGGATAAAGAATTCTAAGAATGTTTTACTTAGACATTCTACTTCTGAAAATATTAGAGGTAATAAACTATAAATACTAAAATATTCTTTCTAGAAATTTTCATTTCATCATTATTTATAATACTGAAAGTTTAGAAACCCTCTAATCATCCAGCAGTAATGAAACGTTATATAAATCATGGATCTGTGTTCTAATGTCATCTTGGACAACTTTTCAGGAAGTTATTGTAATAAAGGATAACTTATGTTATAAAACTAAATGGAAAAGTATATATGATTGCACTTATTTTCTCACAAAGTAAAAGAGAAAAGTAATTAGAAAAGGAAGAGAAATGAGGTACTATATTATCAGTGGTTGTCTAGATGGAAGGATGGGTGTTTTTTCTTTTGTCTCCTTGTTTATGTTTTACAAATTTACTATAATGATATGTATTATAGTACAGGTAATAAAATAAATCAGAGTTTAAAAACTAAAGGATCAAGGACTTGTCCCCAGAACTAATAATCACTCACTGTTAGTATTTTTAGTCTAATCCCAGTTGGGAAATTTGGACCAGTACACTGATCTATTTGTGCCTAGTTTCTTCTAAAATTATTTTTGTTTTCAGTTTCAGCAACTAGTGTGTCTTCATGGTTCAGTTTTCTCCTTTTTGTGGTTAATCCCTGTGAGTGAGCTACTTCCACAGTTGGACATGGAAGTGCCTCCTGAATCTCAGAGTACATGGACTGAATTGTTAACTGAGCTTCCTTCTACAACCTAAATTCTGTCTGGTTCCATTCTTTTGGTGGTTCTTAACCTCTGGTCAGAATCTAATTGGATCCCTGAACTCATTAATTAAGTCACCCTGAAAGGATTGCTGGCCTCCCTCTCTCCAGGATGTAGCTCTCTCCTTGATTATTTCAGTCTTGCCAAGTTAGGCATTCCTCATTGGTTAAACCTGTTTGTGATGCTGAGCATCAATCCTTCCTTGAATTTGAGGTCTTCAAAGACTGTAATAGGAAAGTTCAGTTATAAACACATTTTGAAGAGCCCAGGCTTCTACTCTGTGGAAGTGACCTTTCCTGAGTCCAGCATGTTCCCAAGCCAAACAGTCTCCACAAAGCCCCCTTCACATGCCTGTTCCTCAGGCTGTAGATAAAAGGGTTCAGCATAGGGGTGACCATGTGTATATCACAGATGCCACCACTCCAAAATCTGCTGAGTAGGAGAATGAGGGCTGAAAATACACGAGGAAGAGGGTTCCATAGAATAGAGTGACCACTATCAGGTGAGAGCCACAGGTGGAGAAGATTTTGTGCTTCCCTCCAGTAGAGGGGATCCTAAGGATGGTGTGCATGATGTGGGCATAAGAGACCAGGACGCAGGTGAGAGGGATCATGCCCGAGAAAACTGCTTCAGTTAACATAATGATTTGAAAGGAACGGGTGTCTGAACAGGCAAGCTTGAGGAGGGGGGGTACATCACAGAAGAAGTGTGGGATGGAGCGGGAGGCACAGAAGGAGACCTGAGCCATCTGAAGAGTGAGTGAAAAGGCCAGGAGGTTGGAGCAGAGCCAGGACGTGGCCACCAGCAGCAAGCAACACTGGGGACGCATGATGGTGGTGTAGTGCAGCGGCAGGCAGATGGCTACATAGCGGTCATATGCCATCACGGTCAGCAGGAAGTCATCCAGAAGGGCCAGTGCCATGAAGTAGTACATCTGCAGGAGGCAACCCATGTGGGAGATGGTGTGCTGCTGTGTGTGGATGTTCACCAGCACCTTGGGGATGATGGTACAGGTGAAGCAGGTATCGATGAAGGACAGGTTAGCCAGGAAGAAGTACATGGGTGTGTGGAGGTGCTGATCAGAGCCAATGGCCAGTATGATGAGCAGGTTTCCCAGCAGGGTGACCAGGTACGTGCCCAGAAAGAGCCCAAACAGGAGAGGCTGCTGCTCTGGGTGCTCAGAGAAACCCAGGAGCAGGAAGTCAGAGATGATGGTTTGGTTTTTTATTTCCATTCAAAG
Source organism: Geosciurus inauris (assembly GCA_004024805.1). Taxonomy (NCBI): domain Eukaryota; kingdom Metazoa; phylum Chordata; class Mammalia; order Rodentia; family Sciuridae; genus Geosciurus; species Geosciurus inauris. The sequence continues at coordinate 69,937 of PVHX01006739.1, forward strand.
TAGAACAATTTGTGGAAAATATTGATTACATGTATATAGACTTTAAAAATTTGTAGTATTTACGTCCTTCCATCTGTTTTCTATGATTTTCTTAAAGATCACAGAGATGCATTGGTGTCTTTTAGTGCCAGGCATGTAAACATGTCTAGAGGGGAAAATTCTGTAAGATGATAATGGGAGATGTTGGGAGTGAATTTTGTATTCAGTTATCTAGTAAGTTGTCCTGTAGACCTCCTCAATGAGGTTAAACTGGAGTTTGGCTGGGAAGAACCTTTCTAAATCAATTTCCTCTCCCTTCTTCCTTTTTTATTAGGAAAGCTATCAGTTTTGAAGGATTGTGGAAGTCGAATCTGATATATATAGGAGTATGCATTTACTAGAAAATTATCAAGGAGTTATGTGTATGTGTGTGTGTGTATGGTGTTTGGGAGAGAAGTAATAATTTACATGAATAGAGTAATTGTTGGGTCTCAGATATTTTTGATATAATGGAATAAGGTACTCTCTCTTATGTAGACCCAACAAATGAGATTATGTGGATAAAACAACTTTATAGTATATAGTACACAGGACCTGGGCACCATTATTATACAGTTACAAAGTGTTGACATTGCCAGAAACTTGGATGTGGCTGATGTCTTGACTTTAGGCTGGACTTCCAGAGAAGTCATGAATATTAAATTAAGGTCTTCCTCATGATGATTAGAAAAGCCAGCTTGTATTTGGCTGAAAATGAGGAAGGGAAAGAAAAGGAGGAAGAAATAGGGGAGAAGTTGTATGAGTGTGTGTGTGTTTGTGTGTGTGTGTGCACAAGCACATGTGTGTATATGAGAGAGAGAGAAGAGAAGAGAGACTAATGTCTTCCAACTTTGCCTGCTTTTACCTGGAAATTACTGATTCTTTTTTTTTAAATTTTTTTAAAATTTTTTTAGTTGTAGATGGACACAATGTCTTTATTTCTTTTTATGTGGTGCTGAGGATCGAACCCAGGGCCTCACGCATGCGAGGCAAGCGCTCTACCATTGAGCCACAGCCCCAGCCCGAAATTACTGATTCTTACCTGGAAGTTGTGGCCATCCCCAGAGCCTGTCACCACTTCTGGGTATTGGATCTGCCTTCCTGTTTCACCTGCCTCCCTACTTCTCCTTAAGAGGATTAGTAGAAGCCAGACTTGGTGGGTGTTGAAGCAACCTGTCCTCAGGAACAGGAGCAGGGAAGAGTTTGGGCTTTTCATATGCAGTGTCCCCTGAGACCCAATCCCACACCTAGTTAGAGACAAGATGGGGCAAAGGTCCAACCTCCCAGCTGTCCCCTCTGGGACTGGAGTCCTGAGTTCTATGAGTATCAGGAGTATTTTTTGGTCTCAGACTAACAGGATTTGGGAATCCTGAGACAACTACTTCTGGTGCTCCTTCCCTAAGGCAAGGCAGTAGGAGGGGTCCATCTTTCCCCACCCTAACCTGCTATGGAATCCTCACATTATAATCAGATTCCAATCTTCATGATGAAAACCTGTCATCTCCCAGCAAATACATAATGATAAGTAGATAGAACAGACCTAGTATGGAATGGGCAGCATAATCATTGTGTCCCAATGCCTACAGTTCTATCATGTAGAAGAAGTAAACAGACTTAATCCCTATGACTCCAGAGGAGAGAGATATGACTCATATATAAAATATGCAGAGGTTATAGGCACTTTTCCATGCAAGATTATGAAAAAAGTTAAAAGAGTAAAATGCATAACAAAACATATAAGACCAGCAGGAATAATTTTCTTGTTGTTTTACCTTCTATCATATATACATAAGTCATTCACTATTTATGTCTGCCTATGTCTGTCCTTTCCATGAATGTAATCATTCATCTTTCAGTGAATATGATTTTTTTGGCATGGTACTGGGGATTGAATTCAGGACCTTGTACATACTAGGCAAGAACTGAGCTACACCCTCAGCCCCTTGTTGTTTTTATTTTGAGACAGGGACTTGATAAGTTGCCCAGTCTGGACTCAAACTTATGCTCTTCCTGCCTCAGCCTCCCAAGTTACTGGGATTACAGTGCACCACAGTGCCAAGTTCAATATGATGTTTTTGATATTCATGGTGATACTTGTAACTCAGGTCACTTTTTTCCAGCACTATGCAGTAAAAGTTTGTATTACCCTTTCCTCTACTATTAGGGCTATTCACTTTGGAATGCAGAATGTTTCCAACTTTAGAAAAGAATATTGTGCATATATCATCTGTTATGTGGTATCCACAGTAGGTTCTAGGGTTGTGTATTATAATAAAACAGTAATATTTTGGCAAGTAAATGTTATACCACACTAGATAAAAGGCCACATACCAATCTGGATCAGGTTTTGCTACAAAATAAGTTTGCTGCAACTCTTTCATTGATTTAAAAATTTTTTTAAAAAAATCACAATACCTTTATTTATTTATTTTTATGTGGTGCTGAGGATTGAACCCAGTGCTTCATACTTGCTAGGCAAGTGCTTTACCACTGAGCCACAACCACAGCCCATCTTTCATTGGTTTTTGGATTTCAGGATTGCACCAAATGGATTGTGGGCTTCCATTCCTTTCTGAGATTCTACCATAATGTACCTATTTGAATGTTTGAATATTGATGAACATTTGGGTTGGTTGTCATGTTTTTGCCATTATTTAAACAGTTTATTATCTCAATTCTAATAATAGAGAATTTCTCCTTATCTCATAAAAATGCAACCATAATAAAACATAAGAAGTGATGGCTAAAAAACAATGCATATATGGCATTTGATCTGGCCTTCTATACTGTTTTATTTCTTCTCAAAAAAATCTCCTGTGTGCAAATTGGAGAAACATTTTGAGACTACATCTTCTAAAGAGAACATCAATATGGTGGAATGAGATGGACATCATTGCCCCAGGTACATGTATGACTGCACATATGGTGCGACTCTATGTTGTGTACAACCAAATGAAAAGTTGTGCTCAATTTGTGTACAATGAATCAAAATGCATTTTGCTGTCATGTATACCTAATTAGAATAAATAAATTAAAAAAGAGAACATTAATAATAATAATAATAGCAACAAGAAATCAGTCCTTTGTTCTGTTACTGATATATTAATGATTGCTCAAGACTTATGATTTCAACAGAAATGGCCAGGAAACGGGGGATTTTATTCCCTTTTACTCTTATTTCAATTAAGTTGGATTATTTTTATAAGTGAGAAAGTAAAACCATAATAAAGCCAGAATATGTTTTTCCATTTCAAATTTATGCCATAAACACCTTGTACAGTTTCCTGGTACAAATTTCTCAAAATTCTCTATTGTTTGAATCAAACTATGGAGAAATGTTCACTGGATCATTGCTTAGGGCATTGGTTCAGGTCTTCTGAGAAGCAGATGTCAAGATGTGATTAGGTGTATGTATTAGTCTCTAGAGAAAAAGAACAAATAGGATATCTATGGATATACAGAAAGTTATTGGGAAGGATTGTCTGACATGATTATGGAGGCTGAGCAGTCCCATGCTCTGTAAGGTGAAGGCCTAGGAGAGTTGGCAGTGTAGCTCAAGCTCACAGACCCTAGACCCCAGGGAGCCAGTGGTGTTAGTTCCATTCCAAGTTTGAAGGACAGAGAACCAATGCAGCCAAAGTCCAAGGGCAGAAAAAGGTGGATATCATAGCTCAAGAAGAGTGAATTCACCTTTCCTCTGCTTTTTTGTTCAGTTTGGCCCTGAATAGATTATATCACCCATCAGTTAGGGTGATCTTGTACACTCAGTCTACAAACTCAAACAATAATCTCTCTGGAAAGAGCTTTGGACACACGTCTAGAAATAATGTTTTACCAGCTATCTGGGCATCCATTAGCTCAGTCAAATTGACTTGTTAAAAATCAGCTGCCACAAATGTGGGGAGGGAGCAGGAGAAATCTCTCAGGTTTGGTTTGAAGAACAGAGGGAAGGAAGGAAGATTGGTGTAGGAAGAAAGTCTTGGACTGCAATGAAGTTGGTTACCAAGAAAGGTTTGACCAATGTTGGGTCCTAGAATCAAAGTTATCCATCTGAAGAATCTTCTAATTCCCTGGAATGGCCTGTCTTGGTGCCTCTGCAATGCTCAGTGATTATCCAGGAGCAGCCTGTGCATGTGTGACACCAAGGCACAGACAGCTATGGTGATTCATTGCTGATTCAACAATGAAGCTTGTAGAGGTAGTGAAGCATAAACATTTTATTCTGTTCTTCTAGCCAGCTTTCTCAAAGCCTGTTTTATATCCTTGTTTCTAAGGCTATAGATGAAAGGGTTCAACATGGGAGTAACTACTGTATAGATGACAGTGACCACACGATCCTTTGTCACTGAGTATGTAGATGAGGGACGAATGTACACAGATATTATGGTCCCATAGAATAGTGCCACAACTGTGAGGTGGGATCCACAGGTAGAGAAGATCTTGTACCTGCCTCCCCCTGAGGGGACCCTCAGAACAGCACGGGTGATGTAGACATATGAGACAATAATGAAGATAAAAGGACTCATGATCACAAGGGAGCCTTCTGTGAAGGCCAAAAGTTCATTGACAGAGGTGTCAGAGCAGGAGAGGGTCAGCAGTGGCTGGACATCACAAAAGAAGTGATGGATGACATTGGGACCACAGAAGGAAAGGCGGCCCATGAGAATTGTGTGGGCCAGTGAGTGGAGGTGGGACACCATCCAGGATGCAGTCACCAGCAGGAGGCAGCACCTGGGGCTCATGGCTGTAGTGTAGTGCAGTGGGTTACAGATGGCGACATAGCGGTCAACAGCCATGGCAGCCAGGAGAAAACTGTCAGTGATACCAAAGGCCACAAAAAAATACATCTGGGTTAGGCACTGGGCAAAGAGGATAGTCTTTCTCTGTGTCAACATGCTCACTAACATCTGTGGCACGATGACGGTGGTGAAGCAGATGTCCACCAGGGACAGGTTGGAGAGGAAGAAGTACATGGGGGTGTGTAGGTGGGCATCCCCCCGGATGGCTGCAATAATGACTGAGTTGCCAACCACATTGACCAAGTACATGGCGAGGAAGCTGGAAAAAAGCCATACTTGTTGTTTGGCATCAGTGGTCAGTCCTAGAAGGAGGAATTCAGTCGTATGGCTCTGGTTTGTCCTCAACATTGCTGTCCTACAAGTAAAAAATGTGAAGGGACGTTAGAGCATCAGGGAGCCATTCATATAGACTGCCAGTCAATGGTACAACTTTATAGCATTGGTGCAGGCATACTTTGATTTCACTTCCAGTTTTGCAACTAATTTTCTCAACTTGAGCACTTGAGCTCTTGCTCCTTGTCCAAAAGAAAAAACTTATAACATTCACATTTTTTGGCTATTTTGGGGATAAATGGTAATGATTATGGAAAGGTATTTGGAAAGTAATTTGCTTAGTTTCCAAAGGTGTTGTACATAGGACAGATCATTTTGCTCTGTGTTGCTACAGTCGCTCCTCCTCTGTGCAGTCTACCTGATCCTTTTGGGGAGGACTTCCTCCTTTGTTCTCTTCCTCTCTAAGGACAAATGGAGTACCCTAAGTTTTCCCTATAGAAATCACACAAATATTTGTAGGAATTGTATTTCTGAATGAAAACCATCTTGGAATAAGTATACTTCTTTGGGAGTTTAATCATGAGTAGAGAGGTCACACTAGGAGAGGCTGGGACCTGGACATTGGATAGGTTGCTCAGGGTGTGAAACTGTCTCAGGTGGGTGGAAGGTTGGAGATCTATTTCTGGAAGAAGTTCATCTATTTATCCAACATTAGGCTTGGTGTTTTACATGGGTGGTTGGAGTTAAGGAAGACATAGAGGAACTAAGAGATGGGTGCCTTTATGAGCAAGAAGAGTCTAAAAGGTGAAAGTGTAGGAAATGTGAGAAGTTATTGTATTATGGCAAAATATAGCAAGAGGTAAGAAGAGGAGGGTCCTGAGTTCAGGAATTTGTTCCTCATCTACACACACATACACATGCATGCACACACACACCCATGCATACCAAACAAGAGCCAGGGAAAATAGGCCAAGGCTCTAATCCGGCAGAAATTGAATCACTAGTTACTCATCTGCCTAAATGGGGTGGGGGGGGGAAGACTAGAAAGCCATCAGGGCATAATGTTAGCACAAGCCAGCAACCTGCTAGGTTGAAATTAAGACCACAGTATCAGAGCACACCCTCTTTATGTCTACTCACCAAGGAATGGGACTGGCTTTGGAGAAAAGAGAGTGGAAAAGGGATCATATGAGTGGTGGTCTGGTAACCTCAGATAAAGGAGGGTAGAGTCAGGGATGCAGGTTCTCAGAGAGTCCACATCCTATACTTTCTGTCTCCTCATCATCTTTTTGGTACTTTTGACAATGAGTCAAAAACAAACCCCAGTTATAGTGGTGTGTTTTATTTTTTTCCCAAAGAAATGGTCTTTAATGCTACTCAAATATTTAATTAAATGCTTAGATCAAACATACAGTCTGAAACAGGAAATGTTTTCCTTAATAACAATCTGCTAGCCTCATCTGGTTTTTTCAAATATTTTAAACTAAATTGGAATAAGGAAAAAAATTAGTTTTAGCAGAAATGAAATTCCATGGCCGTTTATTGCACACATATTATGCTTTATTTAGGTTATTAGGGTTAAACATTGAAAAAAGTTGGGAGATGGGTGTTTGTGGTAATGAATTTGAGGGTGGTACCTTTAAAAGGACACTTTCTAGTAAGTTCAGGCTGTATTCCAAGGTCTCACTCACATTGCTTATCTCAGAGGTAAATGAGGGCAGCTTGTATTAAGTCTCACCATGATAATGATCACCAAAGGCATCTGTTATGGTTCTGTGTACATAAAAACAACATAATTGGTTCTGTGAGTAGGAAAAAAGAACAATTAAAAGCTAGCTATCAAAAGAACAGTAACTGTCTTTGAGACTGATTTATCTCCTTGTTCACTAACAGTACTGAAGTAAAGATGAGCACATAGATAAAGTCATCTGATACTCAACCAAGGTGCCAAAAACATACATTGAACCCAGGCTGTTTCTCTTTTAAAACTTTAGCAAGAATATATATCACAGTAATTTTGCTGAAACATCCTTTCTCTCTGAGATGCTTGGTGCTGGTCTATTTTGGATCCTTCCACTTTAAGAAAGGGGCCTCTAAGACATGGACAATATTTGGAGTGGTGATAAAAATTCTGCAAAGGCAGAATCCAAGTCTGCTTTGCTCATAACTGTTTACCAGTGCCTTCCATGGTACCTGACAAATAGTAGTTGCATAATAAACACCAATAGACAGATTGAAGCAGATCTATATCCTTTAATAGTCCTTTGAAAATTATGAGTTTTACAAAAGTAACTGGGAGACTAGACTCCTAGAACCAGAAAAGCTGATGGAAAAAGTCCGTGAGTTCTGCCAGGGGATATGAGTTTCTTGTTCTGGTTCAAATATTTATTAGCTGTTTACCCATGGGAGAAAAATATTTATGCTTCTATTTTTTTCTTATATGAAAAATAGGGAATTAAAATGTCACCTTGAGAAGTTTATTTTTAAGTTAAAATAAGATGCATATTTGAAAATTGTTGAGGTCTACAATGTTCTATACAATCATTACTTGTACAAACAATAAGATTTATTATTAGTTATCTAAACCTAATTGTGTGCCCATTTATATATTATATGCTCATTTTGCTTATGAACTTATGAAAAACTCCAAATAAAGCAATGCAAATTTAACATAGCATTAAAATAATACATCATGAGTAAGCAGGTTGATCCCAGTAATGCAAGGATGGATCTACATAAAAAATATCCTTAATCTAAAAAAATTGAAAAAAATTATCAATATGCTTTTCCACATTAATAAAATGAAGGAGAAAAGTTATATGACAATTTAAATTGAAGCAGAATAACCATTTTTGAAAGTTCAGTATCTGCTTTTAATTAACTTTGTTGGCAAGCTAGGAATATAATTTTCTTAATTTGGTAAAAGCTATGTATACCCAAACCATATGACATATACCATTCTAAATGGAGAAACCTCAGATGCATTCTTTTTAAAGATAAGAAATAGGTTAGGACATCCATTATCACCACAGATGGTAGCATGATAGAACTCTATCAACAAAGAAGATAGGCTCATTGGGGAAAAAAGAGCAAAATCAATCAGTGAACTATTAGAACCAATAAGTGAGTGTAGCTGGATTACTGGGTACATGATCATCCTAGAAATCAAATTCAATGGCATTTCTCTAAATTAAAAACAATCCACTGGAATATATAATAATAAATAAGATGCTATCCTTTGTTGCAGCAGAAACTCTAAAGCTTGAGGAATTAATTTATCCAAGTATACAAAAAACTACTATGTGGAAATGTTTCAAAGTCCAACAAAATGGCAAATAAGATCATTAGAATAAATGGGGAGAAATCCCATTTTCTTGGGTAGCATGAGTAACATTACAACAAATGTTTCCCATATTAGCCTATAAATTTAATTCAATCTCAGTTAAAAAATCTATTGTATTTTTTAAGTCTTTAATAAATTTATTCTCAGATTTACATGGAATAATAAAGATTTGGAGGAGAGTTTCAAAATGGCAGAATAGAGACAGTTACTTTTCTGGATCTCCATGGCATGAAACCAAGAAAGCAGACAAGCAACTTCTAAGCAAGGTGGGTGAACAACAAAAAAATGGGGGACTTTACTGGAATTCAATATTGGACATTCAAAGCAGATTGGAGACTCTGGAGGTTGGATATAATAAAACAAGAAATACCCAGTGTACCAACATGAGCAAAGTGGAGGGACAAGGGAATTAAAGGAACTCACATTTTTAGGAGGCTTGGGACATGTCTGGGCATGGAGAATTCAGAGATCAAAGACACTGCCTTACTAAACCGAAAGGCATGCTGCACGATATCCTTGTGCCATCTCTCCAGGCTGCATGTAGAGGACAGAGGAAAGAGACATTTTGTAGCTGTGGCATGTGGGCCAGCAGCTGGGGGAGCTGATTTCTGGCAAACCCAAGTTTGGCTCAAAATACAGGCCTAGCAAAGGCACATTGCAAGACATAGAGTATGCCTAAGTGATCAGGAGAAAATCAAATGTGGAGAGAAGTTTACACAGGGGACTACCAGTCATGGAAACCCACCTGGCTCTCTCCTTCTTCCTCCAACCTGGCTGCTTGCAGGACTGGGAGAGAAGTGCCTGGTGAGGAATTTGAAATGGGGGGTGGGGCAGAAAGATTGAGTTTGGAGACTGAACCTGAGACCAGGAAATGTGGGGTCCACAAGTGACATAGTGGATTAAGAATTGGCTCCTTCACCACATGAGTGGAACCCAGGGGAGATTCCTGGGATCTAGTCTTCCAGCATTGACTGGCAATGCTGGGCTCTGGAGGTGTGCTGATTTAGTCTCCAGACCAATTGGCATTCAGCAAAGAACCTGGAGTCCATCTAAGCCTAAACTCCACTTCCAGGAGTAATGCCTAATGGATTACCTCTCTTTCACCAGCAACCCCACCAAAGACTGCTGAGTAGGGAAGCTGAGAATCTTTTGAACTCCAATGGATACAATTCTTTCACTTTTCATTAAGATCTCTCTCTTTTTCTTTTCTCTGTTTAATTGTGACCTTAATGGTGCATGGACATTTATACATATTCATATTTTTTTCTCATTTCTAGCATTTTTGAAGTCAGTTATTTTTCATGGATCAGCATTTTGAGGACTAGAATAGCTGATTAGTATAATCCAGTTTTGTTTTGTATTCTTTTATTTATATTTTTAAAAATTTTTACCCTCCATATAAATATTCTCTCTCACTTATCTGTTTCCCTTGATTCTATTTTTCTCTTTTCTTCTGCTAACAGCCAATCTCTATTATTCCCTCTTTCACTCTTTAATATTTTACTTCAATCTTTGCTCCTCCTCCTTCATAATCATCACATCCTACATAACTTCTGTTCTTCCACAGTCCACCATTCAAAATTGTAAATGCTTTTGCAAATTCACGGTTTTTACTGTGAGCAGTAGTTGATCATATCATTTGTGTTTTGTGACAATTAGCATTGTAGATGTCATAGCAGGAATTATTTGGTTTAATGCTATATACTGTTTGCATTTGTTGTTCTTATTATTTGTCTCCCCTTAAATGGTAAGGTATTGGAAACCAGAAGGAACACTACAAATCCACAAGGTAGAAACTCTACTACCTCAGATCCATAGTACTATATGGGTAGACACACAAACAACATGAAAAAGCAAGGGAACAGATAAATAAATAAATCAAGATTTATCTGATTTATAAATCAAGATTTATAAATAAATAAATCAAGATTCTTCAATAACAGAATCTAATGACACCACAGTGGAAGAAATGTCAGAGAAGGAATTTAGAATGTACTCAAACTGATCTGCAAGGTAAAGGATGATGTAAAGAGTAAAATCAGAAAGAAAATACAGAAAGTGAAACATCAATTCAATAACAAGGCAGAGAATATAAAAAGGAATCAAGCAGAAATCCTCAAAATGAAGGAAACAATAAACCAAATTAAAAATTCAATGGAAAGTATCACCAACAGACTAAACCACTTGGAAGACAGAACCTCAGGCAATGAAGACAAAATATATGCTCTTGAAAATAAAGTCAACCATACAAAGAGATGACAAGAAACCATGAGCAGAACTTGCAAGAAATAAAATGAAAAGACCAAATTTAAGATTTATTGGAATAGGTGAAAGTTTGGAGATACAAACCAAAGGAATGCACAATTTTTTCAATGAAATAATATTAGAAATTTTCCAAAACCTAAATAATAAAATGGAAAATCAAATAAAGGACACCAAATAGACAAAATTACAACAGACCTACACCAAGGTACATTACTATGAAAAGGCCTAACATAAAGACTAAGGGCAGCATTTTAAAGGCTTCCAGAGAAAAACAATAGGTCACATTTAGAGGGAAACCAATCCAATCTCAGCTGATTTCTCAATTCTAGGAGGTCTTGGAATAATATATACCAAACTCTAAAAGAAAATGGATGCCAGCCAAGAATACTATACCCAGCAAAATTAAGCTTTAGAACTGCTGATGAAATAAAAACCTTTCACAATCAACAAAGGTTAAAAGAATTTACAACTAGAAAGCCTGCACTATAAAACATTCTCAATAAAATATTTCATGAAGAAGAAATGAAAAATAAAAGTGAAAACCAGCAAGAAGAGGAACTCCACTAGAAGAATAGCCAATCAAAGGAGAAACTAATTCAAATTAAAACCATAAATAAATCAAAATGACAGGGAATAAAAATCATTTCTCAATAATATCATTGAGTGCAAATGGCCTAATCACATCAATCAAAAGACATAGACTGGTATATTGGATTAGAAAACAAGACCCAATAATGTGCTGTCTCCAAGAGACTCACCTCATAGGCAAAGACATTCACAGATTGAAGAGAAAAGGGTGGGGAAAAAAACATATCACTCACATGGATTGAGTAAGCAAACAGAGGTTTTTATTTTCATATCAGATAAAGTGGAATTCAAGCCAAAGTTAATCAGAAGGTAACAAGTTCATTTCATACTGCTTAAGGGAATTATACAACAAGACGTAACGATTATAAATATTTATGCCCAAAACAATGGAGCATCCACATACAATAAACACTTCTCAATTTTAAGAATCAAATAGATCACAACACAATAATACTGGGTGACTTTAACATACCTCTCTCACCACTGGATAGATCCTCCAAACAAAAACTAAGAAGCTGTATAACTAAAAAATACAATTGATAATTTAGACTTAACAGACATATATAGAATATTTCATCCATCCATGACTGAACATACTTTCTTCTCAGCAGCACACAGATCCTTCTCTAAAAGAGAACATGTTAAGTAAGCTATTGTATATGTTGGCCTATAATTGTAATATTACCTGAATATATTTTTAGCATCTGTAGGGTTGTTTTGATAGCTCCCTTTCCATTGATATTAATTTTTGTGTTCTTGCTTTTTTCTTGATTAGACTTGTTCATTTTTATCAACTTTTATTTGTATTATTTCTTTTCTATTTCATATATTTCTGCTCCTACTCTTAATTTTTCCTTCTTACTGCCTAATTTGAAAGTAATTTGATTGTTAATGTAGTTTCTGATACAAGTCCTTTAAGTTATGTGTTCATCTGAGTACTGTTTAGATTCTGATATTTTAAGCTTTTATTATCACTTAGTTCAAAGCACTTTTTATTTACTTTTCTTGTACTTTCTTCTTTGACCTGTGAGGTATTTATAAGTGTGCTGTTTAATTTTGAAGTAGTTGAGATGTGGGGTTCTATATATCTTAAGGTGATTGATTTCTAATACAATAAATCATGCAGGAAACACAGTCTGCACAATTTCAAATTTCAAAAATTCCTTAAAGCTTATTGTATGACAGAATGTAGTCTATCTTTATTAATTTTCTACTGGTCATTTTTGTGTATATTTCTCTATAAATAACAAGTAGGCCAAGGTGGCTGATAGTGTTGTTAAGCCTTCTATATCATTACTCCTTCCAGCAAAGTGATTGTGGCTTTGCCTGTCTAGTTTTATTAATTTTTACTTCATGTTTTTGAAATTTTGTCATTAGGCATACACATTTAGGATTGTTATACTTTCTTGAAGAAGTTACCTATTATGGTTATGAAATGTCCCCTTTATCTTTGATTTTTTTCTTGAAATTTATATTAATAACTATACTTCAGATTTCTCATGCTTACTTTATCTTTTGCTTTTAACCCATTGGTGTACTGATACTTAAAGTGTGATATGTATAGAACATATAGTTATTGCTTGCTTTTTATACATATTGAACATTTATACCTTCTAATTACAATATCTAGTTCATTTATATTTAAATTAATTACTAATATTGTTGGGGAAAAAAAGAACACCTGACATGGAGGTCAGTGGAAAATTGTGTAAATGATAAATTTGATGATGGAATATTTCTGGAGAACAGGTTGAACAGTCCTGCTCAGAGAGAAGACTGTTGAATGCTTTTGTTGCAATTGTTCATTCTCTCATTTATCATATGGTTCACAATAACAGATTTATTTTATTGTTTGTTAACATTTTTTATTTTGCAAATAAAAGTTCTGTCATCACACACACAAAAAGATTTGGAAGTAGTAAGGTTAAACTTGTATATAAAGAGTAAAAAGAAGTCCTGTCTTTCCAGAGATTAAAAATAATAAAAGCTAATAATGATAGGAAATAGTGTGGTTTTGGTGGAAAAACAGCCAGTAGGTGGAAAAGAACAGAAAACATGAAGATTTAGAGCATTACCAACATTTATATGGGAACTTAATACAGAAAAATAGTGGCACTAAAAAGTCAGGCAGGGAAAGATGGAATATTTGGGAGTGTTGGAAATACTAGTTAATTATATTGAGGATAACCCACGAGAATTGCTCTCTAATTGCTATACATCATGTATGCAGGTGGAATCCAGATAGATTATGATTGTACATGTGACACATAAATCTATCAATAAAATAGAAAAAATCTGTAGGAGGCTATGAGGTAAAAGGGGAAAAGCTTAAAAAAAGACTTTCAACATTAAAAAAGTCAAATATTAAATCAGTTACATCGTAATTATTAATAAAACAGATATGAAAAACTAGGAAATAATATTTGCAATGTTTAACAGAGGAGGTACTAATATCTAGAATATGCAATGATTACTTTTACTTCAGCAAGAAGTGTCAGAACTCCAATAGAGAAGTGTTCAAGAAAGCCAGAGGGCTAACAGATACATGAAGAGGTGGTCAAATTCACTGTTATCAGAGAAATGAGAAAGTATACAATAGTTCATTTTCCATTTGTTAGCTTGGCAAACCAAACGTTAGAAAGGAGAACAAGGAAAATGTTGGCAGGGATGTGAGGATGTTGGGACTTGCAGGCACTGTGGGCAGGAATGCAGACTGGTGCAATACCCTCAAGAGCAAGGTACTCATGAACATTTGTGACCCTACAATTCTGCTCCTAGATGTGTATCCCTGATCGATTCCCAAGCAAGCATATAAAAGCTCAAGGATGAGGATATTTTTGCACTGTCATTTGCAGCAGTGGGAGGTCTGAGGCAAGCTGGGTGTCCACCAATGGCTGGTATATGTGACAGAGGTGCACCACGGGGCAATAAGGTGGCCTAGAATGACTCATAGCAACATTGATAGATTTTAAAAACATAATTTGAGTGAAAAGAGTGCACGACATATATAACAATGTACTTCATGTAAATTAAAAATGCAGCAAAACTAACAAGTGTTATCCATACACAAAGTTAAACCTTAAAAACATGAGAATGGGGAGGGTACTGGGAGTAGGGAGTGAGGAAGCAAACATTCAAGTGGCCAGGGGCTGGTAATGTGCCATGTGGTTAATTCAGCTCTTTCTATTTGAAGTCTATGATTAAGAGAGAGAATCTCAAGTCTTAAGTAGAACTCAAGGAATTTCTTTTCCATTCTATTCCTCAAAGCATGAGCCCATCAGGAACATAGATGGCAGGTCATATAGCTGAAATATTGCCAGTAAAGAGAGTCCACCTCCTAAATCATACTCTTGAACCCTGTTAATCACAATCGGATAAATTTATATATCCTGGGTTGAGATTCATGAGCCAAGGATTCTATAAGCCTGGAAGTACCAGCATCCTCCATCAGCTGATGTCACTGCTAATGATATTAGTATCACTTTGCTTTCTCAGGATAATTCACTCAATAAATTTTCACTGACTTCTAGGAGACCAACCAAGCACTAGGGACACAGAAGAATCAGATACCATGACAGTTGTTCTGTTGTTTGAACACAGTGACTGTCCCCAGGTCTCTTTTCTGGGTGAAATTTCCCCAGCTCCTTCTAATCCTCACCTTAGTATTTTGTTAGCTACCACCAGGCACAGGTGAAGTTCCCTGTGTGGTGGTTAAATATTTCCTTTTGTAATGTGAAGTCATAGAGGACAAAATGCCATTTATGAAATTCTAGGTTATTGGGATGGAAGTCATTGTAGAACTTATCTATTTCACAACTTTCCAAAATGTGTTCTTTGAGAGATTCACAACCATCCAAAAAAGGTTGGGAGGCTGAGGGGAATGTTAATGGAGAGGATCCAGGTCTCTTCTTTAATCAGGTAAATTCTATTTTTGTATTTATAAATTGAATAACTGCGTAAGAGGTTGCATGCAAATGTGATTGAAATAATATACTTAACTGTGAAAAACAGGCTCAGAGAGGAGGTGATTTACCCAATAGTATATTGTATTTTTTTTTTTGGTACCGGGGATTGAACTTAGGAGTACTCGACCACTGAGCCACATCCCCAGCCCTATTTTTGTGTTTTATGTAGAGACAGGGTGTCACTGAGTTGCTTAGCGCCTCGCCATTGCTGAGGCTGGCTTTGAACTTGCAATACTCCTGTCTCAGCCTCCCAAAATGCTGGGATTACAGACGTGCGCCACTGTGCCAGGCTTACTCAATACTATAACTTAAGTTATCAATGGAAGTGGTATGAGCAATCAGGCCATACCAGGAGTTTTCTCTCCCCTTACTGCTCGCATGTGTGAGATTATGGTCTGTGCTGCTCTGAAGATGTTCAGAGGTTGGAATGAGAACACAGAATCTGAAGCTTTTCTTTAACAGTCCAGGCTGGGCCAACAGAAGCTACAACTATCCCTTCCAAGAGCAGAATCCCTTTTCTTGGGGTCTTACCTGCTAATCTTATGTAAATGCAGGAGAAACCAGGGAATGAGCTTAGGAAGCATATAGGCAGATGACCTGGTTTATGGTCTCAGCCACACAAAGCCTCGGAAAAAGAGCATGCCAGGCAAAATAATTTCTCAGTTCCTAACACACTGGGATCTAGGGCTTGGGTATAGTGATGGGATTAAAAATAAGGGTACTTACTCAGAAAAGGATTGGTGACCTCCGGAATGGCTGTTTGAGAGTCCAGGTATCCTCTCCTCAGTGTCATTGGTTGAAGGAAGGGAGCAGGGGGGATGGGCAGAGTTCTCGGAGCAGGCAAGGGGGAAAGGGCCCAGGTGTGGTGTGGGAGGTGACAGGATTCACTATTCCTGGGGAGGTGCCATTGTTGTCTCAGCCTCTTCCCTCTATGCCTTTAGGGTAGGAATCTTGCAAACATGGCCCAGGCATGAGGAATATGCAGCTTTCCCCACTCCACAGCTACCATCACTGGCCCCTTCAGGTTTCATCACATGGTGAGGAAGCATGGGGACTTGGAAGGAGAGGATTGCTCTTCAGATTGCTCTCACCCCAGAGAGGCAAGAAGCCTTTCCATTCACCACCCCAGGGAGCTCATTAAGAAGGGAGGCTTGGGAGAAGAGTGGGGACTGTGGAATCTCAGTATTCATAAGTTTTTTTCAAATCTCAGATAATTAATGATTTGCTGTCATTGTGATTTTGAAAGAGTTCAAGGTAGGTAAGTAGAGAAGACTTGGGCCTTGGCCTGTCCCTTGAATGGAGGGGAGGATGTGTGATGCCATGGAAATGATCCTGGGAGAGAAGGATCCTGGGCTCTAGTCAGCCAATGAGTAGCTGTGATTTGGGATGAACTCATGGCCTCTCTGAATTGTAGGATTCTCATCTATAACATGGGTTTAGTGGTACCAGTAAACCAGAGAGCATTGTCCGGAGAATTAAATGAACTCAAGCATGAGAGCATTTTCATATATTAACCTACTTCCAGTGAGCGAGATTGCCAGTGTGTGTGGCTGGTTGCTGCGCTTGGACCCATGTGGAGGAGGTTGGGGGTCTGGATTCCCTGGGGCTCCATTGCCATGAGAAGAAGTGAGGTACTGGTAGAGGAGTCCACAGTGTGTCTCCAGAAAACCCTACATCACATCTGGGAAATATGAGAAATGCTTAAGATTTCAGAGGACCAGTGGTTACAAAGAACTGAGGTTGTAAAGAAGCATATCAAAGATCTCCTGGATATGATGATTCCTGAAAAGAACCCGAAGGAAAGGCTTATCAAAAGCATATCCCATAGCCCCAAAAAGCTGAACACCATGTGAAGTCAGTTACACATTCAGTCATTTCAGGAAAAAGGAGAAACAGCTATCTTGCAACTAGAAAAAGGTTTGCACCCTCAAGGGCAATTGATGCGAAAACAGAAAAAGAAGAGAAAACAGGAACTGAAGCTACTTTAAGAACAAGATCAAGAACTGTGTGAGGGCTGGGATTGTGGCTCAGTCGCAGAGCGCTTGTCTAGCATGTGTGAGCACTGGGTTCGATTCTCAGCACCACATATAAATAAATAAAATAAAGGTCCATTGACAACTAAAAAAATATTAAAAAAAAAAGAACTGGTGTGAAATTCTTTGAGTGCCCCATGGTGACATAGGCAGCACTCCCGTTCCCCACTTAGAAGGGCAGTTTGAGGAGTTTGTCAACATAAAGAGACAGATCATACTGTGGATGGAAGAATTAGATCACATACCAGACACAAGCTTTGAAAGAGATGTGTGTGAAGATGAAGTCACTTTTTGTTTGTCTTTGGAGAATTTTGTAACACTATAAAAATTGCTGCAGCATCCAGAAATGTGAAAATCACTAAATGAAGCAGTGTGTGAAGGGTTTCATGCTCAAATTCGAGAGTTCTGGGCTAGCTCTTTTCCTGAAGAAGAGAGAGAAGCCATGGTTATGCCTGGGTCTTAAGACCAAGGTCAGGAAGGCACTGCAATTAGAAATGGATTGGTCCCAGCACTTAGGGAGGCTGAGACAGGAGGATCGCGAGTTCAAAGCCAGCCTCAGCAACGGCAAGGTGCTAAGCAACTCGGTGAGACCCTGTCTCTACATAAAACACAAAATAGGGATGAGGATGTGGCTCAGTGGTTGAGTGCCCCTGAGTTCAATCCCCAGTACCAAAAAAAAAAAAAAAAAAAAAAGTGGATCAGTTGGAAGGACTGAAAAGGCAAAACCTGAAGAAATGATTGATCGAAGCAACTTGAGTGGAGCTGCTCATTTACTGTGATGTGTTTTTATAGCCAGGAGAAGAGATGAGCTTTTGTGCTTCACTATGTTGAGGATTACACAGAAAGCCTGTTCCAGCTGCATGATGCTGAGATTGTGCAGTTAAGAAACCACTGTGAAGTTCATAAAAAACTCCATGAAGATGTCCAGGAGTGGGAAGAGATGGTGGCTTTTCTTGGAGTTTGAGAGAAAAGCTTCAGATCCAAGTCAGTTTACAAAATGGGGAGGAAATCTAAAAGAAGAAAGGTAATGAGTCAAGCTTTAGACAATACTCCCTAAGCTGGAAGAGGAGTTAAAGGCACAGATTGAAATGTGGGAACAGGAGCAATCAAAGCATTTGTAGTGAATGGGTTGAAATTCATGGAGTGCATGACTGAACAAGGGGAGATGCAATGAGTGGAGAGAGAGCCAAGCAAGAAAGACAACTAATGAACAGAAGCAGACAGACAGAGATGCTCTGGGGCAGTGCTCCTGGATGCCCAGCAACAAACAAGGACTGGCTCCCAACACACCAGGCGAAATGCACAAGCTGAACACTGCCGCCCTGTCCAGTCACAGCCAACAGCAGCAGGAGGTCTGTTTTTTCGGGGGATGATCTATCACTTCCCCGTGTCTCAACTTCCTCCTCCTAGCAGCAAGCCAGTGGTCAGTTCCACCTGCTTTTGAAAGAAAACACCTGCGCTGGTAGGCATGGAGCCATCAAAGAGAACCTGGAGCAGACTGGCAGCATCCTGAGTGCTGGGTACCCTGACTCGGCTCCCTCCAGCACATCCTCAGCATTAATTCTGTTGCTAGCATCTATTCTGAATTTGCGAGAACTTCCAAAGGCTTCCAAATCCAAAGCTACTCCTTGAATCGTCAATTTGACCAGCATCCAGGATTGAGAACTCCTGACCAACCAGCCACTGGGGCTTCCTGTGCATAGATGGCACTCAATTATACAGGGGTGGCTCTATTTTTCTTCAGTGTAGATGTGCTTGAAACAAACCCTGGCTAGGTTCTGTTATTATGGGCCTAACTTAAAAACATGAATGACTGTGACAGACAAAAGTCTGCCATAGATTTCATGGGTCCATAGAGAGTTACTTTTGACTCAAGAAATACCTTAAAACTTAGTTTATAGGCAGTTCCAAGATGGGGACCTAGACGGATGCCACGTTCAGTCTCTCCAGAACCGGAGATTGAAGTTGTGGAAATACCATGTCCCAGCCAGCTTCTGGACATCATCCTACAGCTGTCCCTGCAGGAATTTCACTTGCACATGTATGCAGGGCCACCAGGCAGCAGCAATTGCCACAAGCAGCGATTCCACCAGCGGCCTGGCCCAGAGTTACACCCTGCTATGAAACCCACACCCAGGACACCAGCGGGGAAAGCCCAGCAAGCAACGGACAACGCCACCTACTGGAGGTGAAAGGAACTATACCTGTTTATTTACATTGAGACTTTTTTATTTTTACTTTGTTATTCTTATTTTTTATTTTATCCTTTATCTTTTTCTCCTAATATTTCTATTGTTTAATCTTTTTGTTTTATTTCACTGCTCTTTTCTTCTTTCCTTTCTTTCTTTTTCCTTCCCTTTTTTCTCTCTCACTCTTTCCCTACCCTCTAATCCCCAAGAGTTGTGAAACCAAGTATTTGTTATACAGTGGGACATGGTAGAATGGGATTTCTGAACTGTATACTAGAGTGGTATTATATAGTTTTGTAACTCCCACTTGCATATGTTGTATTTTTCTTGCTATCTTCTCTCCTCGCTGTACTCCCTTTTCTTCCTCCTTACTGGTCTTCCCCAACTCTCAGTCGCTCTTTCTAGTAATAGCCAACTTCTCTTGGATTCCTTTTTAATGCTTTCTAAGATCTAATAACCATATCCTCACTTCCTACTACCCCAACAATCTATCCTACACCCCACCCTCAAGTTTCCCTAGCCCACCAACAGAAACTATAGACCCTTGTGCAAACTTATTGTTTACATAATAGATTGTAAAGGAACCCATAATTGTTGTATATTGTGACTAAACTGTAAATGTATTTGGGAGCTATTAGGAGCTACTTGGTTTGAAACTATATATTGCTTGTATTGAGATCAATCATTATTGGTCTCCCCTTTAAAGGAGAGGTATTGAAATCCTGCAGGGAAACTATACCCATATAGGAGTAAAAACTGTAACAACTTGGATTAGCAGAGCTAGAAGGAAAGACACACAAACATCATGAAAAAACAAGGGAAGAAAGTGCCTCAAACAAACCAAGATACTACACTATTAGAATCCATGGTCAATACAGCAGAAGAAATGACAGAACAGGAATTCAGGATGTACATAATTAAAATGTTCTGTGACATAAAGAATGATATAAGAGAGCAAGCACAGTCAGCAAAAGATCATTTTGATAAAGAGATACATAGGCAAATACAGGAAGTAAAGAATCACTTCAATAAGGAGATAGAGATTCTGAAAAGGAACCAAACAGAAATCCCTGAAATGAAAGAAACAATAAACCAAATTAAAAACTCAATAGGAAACATAAACAACAGATTAGACCACTTGGAAGACAGAACCTCAGATACTGAAGACAAAATATTTAACCTTGAGAATAGAGTTGACCACACGTGAAGATGGTAAGAAACCATGAACAGAACATCCAAGAACTATGGGATAACATTAAAAGACCAAATTTAAGAATTATTGGGATAGAGGAAGGCATAGAATTCCAAACCAAAGGAATGAGCAATCAATTCAATGAAATAATATCAGAAAACTATACAAATATGAAGAATGAATTGGATAATCAAATTTAAGAGGCTTACAGGACACCAAATGTTCAAAATCAAAACAGACCTACACCAAGGCACATCATAATGAAAATGCCTAACATTCAGAATAAGGAGAGAATCTTAAAAGCCACAAGAGAAAGGAATCAGATTACATATAGGGGGAAGCCAATTAGGATCACTGCAGACTTCTCAACCCAGACTCTGAGAGCAAGAAGATCATGGCAAAGCATATACCAAGCGCTAAAAGACAGCGGATGCCAACCAAGAATCTTATATCCAGAAAAATTAAGTTTTAGGTTTCATGATGAAATAAAAACCTTCCAAGATAAACAAAAATTAAAAGAATTCACAGCAAGAAAGCCAGCACTACAGAACATTCTTGGTAAAATATTCCATGAGGAGAAAATGAAAAACAACAATGAAAACCTGAAGAGGGAGTAGCTACACTAAAGGCCAATCAAAGGAGAAACCCAGTCAAGTTAAAAATTAAGAATAAACTAAAATATCTGGAAATACAAACCATGTCTCCATAATAACACTGAATGTCAATGGCCTAAACTCAGCAATTAAAAGACACAGACTGGCAGATTGGATTTAAAAAAAAGACCCAACAATGTGCTGCCTTCAAGAGACTCATCTCATAGAAAGAGATACTCACAGATTGAAGGTGAAAGGATGGAAAAAAAATTTATCACTCACATGGACTGCGTAAATAAGCAGGAGTTTTCACCCTCATTTCAGATAAAGTAGACTTCAAACCAAAGATAGTGAAAAGGGATAAAGAAGGTCATTTCATACTGCTTAAGGGAATCATACATCAACAAGACATAACAATTTTAAATATCTATGCCCCAAACAATGGGGTAGCCATGTTCATCAAACAAACCCTTCTCAAATTCAAGAACCAAATAGATCCCAACACAATAGTATTGGGTGACTTTAACACAACTCTCTCACCACTGGACAGATCTTCCAAACATAAACTAAACAAAGACTCTACAAGACTTAATAGAACAATCAATGGTCTACAC
This sequence comes from Geosciurus inauris, assembly GCA_004024805.1. NCBI lineage: Eukaryota > Metazoa > Chordata > Mammalia > Rodentia > Sciuridae > Geosciurus > Geosciurus inauris. The sequence continues at coordinate 91,809 of PVHX01006739.1, forward strand.
TTAACAGATATATATAGAATATTCCATCCTTCAACAAGCAAATACACATTTTTCTCAGCAGCACATGGATCCTTCTCCAAAATAGATCATATGCTATGCCATAAAGCAAGTCTTAGTAAATACAAAAAAATAGAGATACTACCTTGCATTCTATCTGACAATAATGGACTGAAACTAGAAATTAATGACAGTTTTAAAAAAATAAGCCACTACAACACCTGGAGACTCAATAATTTGCTATTGAACAATGCATGGGTAACAGAAGACATCAGGGAAGAGATAAAAAAATTCTTGGAGGTAAATGAGAACTCTGATACAACATACCAAAATCTCTGGACACTATGAAGGCAGTGCCAAGAGGAAAGTTCTTTGCATTAAGCTCATATATTCAAAGATGGTAAAAGTCAACAAATCAATGACTTGGCACTACAACTCAAAGCCCTAGAAAAAGAACAAAGTAACACCAAAAGAAGTAGAATACAGGAAATAATTAGAATCAGAGCTGAAATCAATGAAATTGAAGCACAAGAAACAATTAAAAAATAGATAAAACTAAAAGCTGGTTCTTCGAAAAAATAAACAAAATTGACAAACCCTTAGCTACTCTAACAAAAAGAAGGAGAGAGAAAACCCAAATTACCAAAATTTGTGATGAAAAAGGAAATATCACATCAGATCCTCCTGAAATACAGAGGATAATCAGAAACTATTTTGAAAACTTATATTCCAGTAAAATAGAAAACCCCAAGGACACCAAGAAATTCCTAGAGACATATGACCTACCCAGATTGAACCAGGAGGACATTCATGACATAAACAGATCAATTACATGCACGAAAATAGAAGAGGCCATCAAGAGCCTTCCATCCAAGAAAAGCCCTGGACCAGATGGATTCTCAGCCGAGTTCTACAAGACCTACAAAGAAGAACTAACTCCAATACTCCTCAAATTATTCCACAAAATAGAAAGGGAAGGAACCCTTCCAAACTCATTCTATGAGGCTAGTATCACCTTGATTCCAAAACCAGACAGAGACACGTCAAAAAAGGAAAATTTCAGACCAATATCCCTGATGAACATAGATGCAAAATTCTCAATAAAATTTTGGCAAATTGCATACAAAAGCATATTAAAAAAATAGTGCACCATGATCAAGTGGTGTTCATTCCAGGAATGCAAGGTTGGTTCAACATATGGAAATCAATACACGTAATCCATCACATCAATAGACTTAAAGATAAGAATCACATGATTTTATCAATTGACGCAGAGAAAGCATTTGACAAAATACAGCACCCTTTCATGTTCAAAACACTAGAGAAACTAGGGATAGTTGGAACATACCTCAACATTGTTAAAGCAATATATGCTAAGCCTAAGGCCAACATCATCCTAAATGGAGAAAAATTGGAAGCATTTCCTCTAAAAACTGGAACAAGACAGGGATGCCCTCTCTCACCACTCTTATTCAATATAGTCTTTGGAACTCTAGCCAGAGCAATCAGACAGATGAAGGAAATTAAAGGGATACGAATAGGAAAAAAAGAACTCAAACTATCATTATTTGCAGACAACATGATTCTACACTTAGAGGATCCAAAAAGTTCCACCAGAAAACTTCTAGAACTGATAAATGAATTCAGCAAAGTTGCAGGATATAAAATCAATATACATAAATCAAATGCATTTCTATACATCAGCAATGAGTCCTCTGAAAGAGAAATTAGAAAAACTACTCCATTCACAATAACCTCCAAAAAAAAAAAAAAAACAAACTTGGGAGTCAATCTAACAAGAGTGGTGAAAGACCTCTACAATGAAAATTACAAGACACTCAAGAAAGAAATTGAAGAACATCTTAGAAGATGGAAAGACCTTCCAAGTTACTGGATAGGCAGAATCAATATTATTAAAATGGCCATACTACCCAAAGCGCAATACAGATTCAATGCAATCCCAATTAAAACCCCAAAGTCCTTTCTTACAGAAATAGAAAAGGTAATCATGAAATTCATTTGGAAAAATAAGAGACCCAGAATAGCAAAAGCTATCCTGAGCAAGAAGAGCAAAGCAGGAGGCATTGCAATACCAGACTTTAAACTTTACTACAAAGCAATAGTAACAAAAACGGCATGGTACTGGCACCAAAATAGACATGTAGACCAATGGTACAGAATAGAAAACACAGAGAGTAATGCACATAAATACAGCTATCTCATACTAGACAAAGGTGCCAAAAACATTCATTGGAGAAAAAATAGCCTTTTCAACAAATGGTCTGGGAAAACTGAAAATCCATTTGCAGTAAAGTGAAACTAAACCCCTACCTCTCACCATGCACAAAACTCAACTCAAAGTGGATCAAAGACCTAGGAATTAGACCAGAGACCCTGCGTCTAATTGAGGAGAAAGTAGGTCCAAATCTTCATCACGTGGGATTAGGCCCTGAATTCCTTAACAAGACTCCTATAGCACAAGAAATAAAAGCAAGAATCAATAAATGGGATGGACTTAAACTAAAAAGCTTCTTCTCCACAAAAGAAACTATCAATGAGGTGAACAGAGAGTCTACAGTCTGAGAGCAAATTTTTGCCACACGCACATCAGATAGAGCACTGATCTCCAGGATATATAAAGAACTCAAAAAACTTAATACCAAAAAAACAAACAACCCAATCAATAAATGGGCTAAGGATCTGAATAGAAACCTTTCAGATGAAGATACACAATCAATAAACATATATAGAAGAAATGTTCAATGTCTCTAGCCATTAGAGAAATGCAAATCAAAACTACTCTCAGATTTCATCTCACCCCAGTCAGAATGGCAGCTATCCAAAATAACAGCAACAATAAGTGCTGGCGAGGATGTGGTGAAAAAGGTACACTCAAACATTGCTGGTGGGATTGCAAACTGGTACAACCAATATGGAAAGCGGTATGGAGATTTCTTAAAAAACTTGGAATGGAACCACCATTTGATCCAGCTATCCCACTCCTTGGCCTATACCCTAAAGACTTAAAAACAGCACACTACAGTAAAGCAGCCACTTCAATGTTTATAGCAGCACAATTCACAATTGCAAAACTGTGGAAGCAACCCAGATGCTCTTCAGTAGATGAATGGATAAAGAAACTGTGGTATATATACACAATGGAATATTATTAAGGAATAAAAGGGAATAAAATTATGGCATTTGCAGGCAAATGGATGGAATTGGAGAACATTATGCTAAGTGAAGTAAGCCAATCCCAAAAAACCAAATGCCAAATTTTATCTCTGATTAGTGGATGATGATACATAATGGGGGTGGGAATGGGGAATATAGGAGAAATGGAGGAACTCTGGATGCGGCAGAGGGGAGGTGGGGGGAGGGTAAGGGGAATGGGTATAGTAAAGATGGTTGATTGAGATCGTCATTACTACCCTTGGTGCATGTATGAAGACACAAATGGTGTGACTCTATCTGGTTTGCAACCAGAGAAATGGAAAAATTGAGCTCTCTCTATATATACTATGACTTGAAATGCATTTAAATAAATTATAAAAAAACTTTGTTTATAGCAGTAAGTACAAATATTAGCATCTGGGACCTAATTTCTTTTTCTTTTGGTACTGGGTATTGAACTCAGGGGTACTCACCACTGAGCCACATCCCCAGCCCTATTGTGTGTTTTGTGTAGAGATAGGGTCTTACTGAATTGCTTAGCGCCTCGCCATTGCTGAAGGTGACTTTGAACTCATGATTCTCCTGCCTTAGCCTCCCAAAGTGCTGGGATTACAGGTGTGTGCCACCATGCCTGGCTCCTAATTCATTTTTCTACCGTATGATTGTACTTGTTGAAGCATTGATCACCATTGTAAGGGAAAATGATTGATGAGACCCAGCCTTGGGGGATGGGACATGAAGTAATATTGGCTTGTATGCATGTAATTAGCAATTAACCTTTTTTTTTTTTGTCTAGGGTGTTCAGTTCATGATGTAGCTATGATAGCTTTGCTTGCACCAAAAGATTTGTCCCCACCATACAGGATAGCCTTCCTCTTGATGAGGAAATGGTGTGTGTCAGCATTTGAGGTGGCCTGATCTACTGCCAAAGACTGACAGGGTGACCGGGAGCTCCTTTGTTAAACTATGTACAGTTTGTTATACAGTGCAATCCCTGTGTGTGTGTGTGTGTGAGAGAACACATGCTTGTCTGAACTCTGTTTTTTTTTAAGTATTTATTTATTTTTTAAGTTGTAGGTAGACAGAATATCTTTATTTTATTTTTATGTGGTGCTGAGGATCGAACCCAGTGCCTCATGCATGCTAGGCGAGCACGCTACCACTGTGCCATAACCCCAGCCCCCTGAACTCTGTTTCTTCGGAGTATTATCTGTGTCCAATCCCCTTATCCCTGTGCCCATTGTGCCTGAGTTCTTCTGCCTCTGCAGCTGCCAGCCAAGTGGGGAGGCTGTCTGGGTGGGTTGGGCCATTTCTGTTGTGGAGATGAGCAACTTCACACATGTCACTACACACATCCTGCTATAGCTTCCATGGGTGAGGCTCCTTCTTTAAGTACCCTAACCATCACTACTGCACTTCCCAAAGCACTATTATAGGTTTTTGCTCTGTCTGCCTGTACTGGTACTACTGTTGACACATTAAATGGTTCTCAAGAGCTTACCGGCGTGGACTTGCTCTGTAGGTGTAAGCCATGCATATAGAGTCATACAGTTTGTATGACATGCATGTACATGCATATATGTGGGAGCACTCCCTATGCCTTCAACCCCTCCCTTCCCTTTTTTCCTGTTCTCCTCAATGGTTTTAACCTCAGGGCCATGATTGGTCCAAGGACCCTATATAAGCCTCTGTATTTCCTGGGTTAAATGGGCTCTGCGTCTTGTTCCGGAAGAGTAGTCTTACCTACCTCCAGAGTCTGGGCGGAGTGACTCTGCACACCGTCACCCCTAACTTTGTCCCGGGAGACCCCACGTCGTCTTCCCCGAAGACCCCTTTTTGTCTCTCAGGACCCCAATTTGTCGAGGAGACCCATGAGGCCCCACTTCAAACAATACATATACAGTCATATGTATACATCTCCTGTTTTTAAAATATAAATATAGTCTTAAAAATAAATTAAAATGTGTATATTTACCTTTCCAAAAAAAATAGAAAAGATGCTTGAGCTGCTTCTTGAAAGTATAAAGTAAGATAATCAGGGAATCAGAGGAAAGATTATTTAAGGCTGAGGGCCACTTTTTGGGCAGGCTTGTTAATTCTGGAGATTTATAAATTGCCATACTGACTCAAGCTTACAGTGCATATGTTGGGGTGACTGGGCTGGAAAGTTAGGCTTGATATATCTCTTATAAATGATTCAAACTTCATAGTTTAGTTCACACATAGCTTTCCATAATTTGGCAGCACTATTCTATTCTTCAATACTCATTGGTACTTTTTTTTTTTTAATATTTTTTAGTTATACAGGGACACAGTGTTTTTATTTTGTTTATTTATTTTTATGTGGTGCTGAAGATGGAACCCAGTGCCTCATACATGCGAGGCAAGTGCTCTGCCACTGAGCCACAACCTCAGCCCTAACTTATTGGTACTTTCTAAGGCCATCGCCATCTTTGACTTCTTGCCAAGAAAGGTTTATATCATGTACAATGCATATTTGATTTCCATAAGACCACTTGGGGGCTCAGAATTTTTGTATATTTTAGGTTCCCCCTCCTCCAGCTCCTCGGAGACTTCCACTAGACTCTGCGGCTAATGGTTAGGTCAAGCGGAACAAAAGGAAGAGATGGGGAATAGAAATAGGAAAGAGAGTAGAATAAATCTAACATAATTTTCCTATGTACCCATATGAAAAAGCCTAAGTGAATCCCACCATTGTGTCCACTCACAAGAATGGAGTCCTAATTAGAATAAGATCTATCCTGTGCTTGTATGATTTTATCAAAATGAATTCTACTGTCATGTATAA
>PVHX01006740.1:0-37500 GCA_004024805.1 Geosciurus inauris
CACTTCATTGATAGTTTCTCTTGCTGAGAAGAAGCTTTTTAGTTTAAGTCCATCCCATTTATTGATTCTTGCTTGTATTTCTTGTGCTATAGGTGTCTTGTTAAGGAATTCGGGGCCTAATCCCACGTGATGAAGATTTGGACCTACTTTCTCCTCAATTAGCCGCAGGGTCTCTGGTCTAATTCCTAGGTCTTTGATCTACTTTGAGTTGAATTTTGTGCATGGTGAGAGATAGGGGTTTAGTTTCATTTTACTGCATATGGATTTCCAGTTTTCCCAGCACCATTTGTTGAAAAGGCTATCTTTTCTCCAATGTATGTTTTTGGCACCTTTGTCTAGTATGAGACAGCTGTATTTATGTGCATTACTCTCTGCGCGCACTAGGATCTTGAAGGGAAACATTGATTTGGTCTACCTGGTTCAGGTAAAAGATTTTTATTAATAAATAATAATGACAATAATAATAATAATAATAATAATAATAATAAATAATAATAATGGATTAACTGGAAATTCTGAAGTTTCAGGAAGAAATGAAGTACCAGTTCTATATTCTTCCACATGGTTCTGGTAGCAAGAAACATTCCTTTCCTAATTGACCATCAGTTATAATGATAGGTAGGAATTGCTACCCGAGTCCTCTGTTTCACTGTCTGATTTCCCATTGGCTTGTGGCTCCTGGGCTTGCCAGGGAGCACCAGTCATCCACATCCAACCCATACCACCTATATGGGCAAGGTGGGGAAATGCAAAGAGCATACACGTGTTAAAAGAAAAACTTCAAATTATTTTAATAGAGTTTAATTAAGCAAATGATTCACAAATGGGGTAGGTCTGAGAACCAGAACAAGTTTGAAGGACTTGTCTTATAGGAACATGGTTTCAACATGGGGCTGCCTGTGAGTGACAAGCTCAGCTTCTGTGATTGGTTGAGACTTAGCCATTGTTACAAAAGTACACTCTCTGTGTGGCCAGTTAGGTTGCAGTTACTTAAGTTCCCTGTACGGAGACTTCCCCAGGCCAAATTTGGTTTAATTTACACATGGGCCTAAATTACCTGGGTTCAACTCCTGCCTCTGCTACTTCCTGTTGAAGGAGTTAGCCTCAACTAATTTGTGTTTCCTCACCTGTGCAAGTGAGGATATGATTCAGTACCTTCCTCAAAGGCTGTGTTTTAGAACAATAGCAAAATTACTAGCTGCCTCTTCTCCATGTCCTGGGTCTTGCTTAACTTTAAAAAAAAAAAAATGATGCAATAGGAGTTCCAGGAGACGATGAGACACAACAGCCAAAGGGCTTTGGGTGTTTCTTTTGAGGTTCCTATAAATACAGTATTACTCACTGTCTTTATTCTCTGCCAAAGGTGTGAGTCTTCTTTCTCAGGCAGGAAAAGACTGGACTTCTCTCTGGCTCACCTGAGGGGAATGGTGGCCTCTGTGTTTGCCCACAGCCCACAGTCACGCTCTGCAGTAGGGACTTGGACCTAGAATGTTTCAGACTTACTGCAAATGAAGTCTGAACTGCAGCCCACAGGTAACATCCTAGGAGAATTCTTACATCCTATCAAAACTTGTTTTCCCGATGCAGAAAACTGCAGAGTAGATTTTAATTTTTCCTTTTATCTTAACTCCATAATTGAAACATTAAAAGGAAAACAAGCATAATTTAATAATTTCTAGGCCAATAGGATTTAAGCAAGAGTTCTATAGGTATTACATGTTCTCCTCTTTCAATGTAATTTATCTTTTGGAAACGAGACTCTTCCCTATCTTGAGCTTCACTTGCATAATATTTCCAATTTATTAACCCTGTATGTTCTGCAAAGAATAATATTTTTGATATTAGAGAGTTAACCTTTGATGCTATTTTTAGTGTTAAATGAGATAGCATGTTCCCTGCACTCAGCATGGGGCCTGATCCCCATTAGGATCTCAAACAGATAACGACTTCTACCCTCATTCCCTCTTTTTTTTTTTTAAGTTTGTTTTAATTGTTTTTTTTAAATATATTTTTTCATGTGGTACTGAGGATAGAACCCAGTGCCTCGCACATGGTAGGCAAGCGCTCTATCACTGAGCCACAACCCCAGCCCCCTCATTCTCTCTTGCCACCATATCAGAACTGTTTAATGCCAACAGTGATGTTTCTCTAGCTTTCTATTCGCTTTTCCTCCCAGTTTAGTCTTTTATGAATATAGACTATTCAATTATTATTTTTATTACCACACTGTTTTTCAGTTTGCTATTTCACATATTGCTGACCATGCTGTAACTATCAGAATGTAAATATTTTCTGTATAATACCTGCTGCAAACCACCTTGTCTGGGCTGTTGTGGAGACAAATGTTTTAAAACCCATTTGGTTTTAGGCAAGAAACAGAAGTTCGCTTCAGGATGACATGCAATACACTCTCTGCTTCTCAGACTCTGGTACCCATTAATTCCCTCCACCCCCACCCCACCCTCTATGCCACCTGGTTAAAGGCTTCCTGTTTAATTGTTTCGTGTTTACTTCTATGTGAGCTCATATTAATTATGTAGATCACCAGTCTTGTCACTCTGAAGGATGAAGAGAGATTTGATTTGGTAAGAGATCCCCAAGACAGCCTCATTCCTGGGTCTCCTCCCACCCCCAAACAAATGCTAACTTGTAATGAGACTTCCTTTGGATACCAGACTTTTCCCTTAAAGTAATTAAAGCCTGAAGGTTTTAGCTACAAAGCTGGTTGATATGATTTAGCAGGGCACTTTGAATTTAGACAATGCTATGCTTGAAATGAAAGAACTGGATTGGCTGTTAGCTACTTATTTGGATAAATTTTGTGTGGTGTGTGTGTGTTTTCCTTCCCCTCTGTGCCTGGTCATCCTGGTTCTGGTTCCTGAGTGCCTGGCTGTTGTCAGTGTGGGTTAGAACTGTATCTAGCCGTTTCACAAAGGCATCTACTGATACTTCTGTGCTTACTGAGACTCACTGGTGCCTCCTTAGACTGCACAAGGTAGAGCCATTTCACTAGGAACCTGCAGGTGCCATTGGGAGTTCAGCCAGACAATGACCTCAAGGCTGGTCTGTTTTATTCATGAGTCACTAGGATGTGCAAAGACCAACTCATTTAAAGAAATAAAATGGATTCTAACTTTATCCCTACATTGAGAAAGAGCTCTTAATATGACCACTGGCATACTTGTAAAAAAAAAAAGTAATTTTTTGAAAGTAAATGATGAATGAATTAAAATAGGCATCTACTTGTGAAATTCTTCAGATCAAATAGAATTTCTGTACATTAAAATACAAAGAAGACTATGCTAAATCTCTAGATCTAATAATCTTACTGGTAAGTATTGATCTTAGTAACTGAAGAAGGCTTAGTGGACTCTCGGGAAGGAAAAAGAAAAGATAGTAATTCTATGATATTATTTTATTTTTTGAAAAGGTCATCTGCCTGTTGGTTGAAAACTGTGTGCACAGCATCAAATGTTTTCGGAAGGAGATAGCAGATCTGGGGATGATGGCGGAAGCAAGCTGGGTAGCAAGTCTTAGCTTCTCCCAACACAGAAGGAGGCAGGGAAGGAAAGGCAGAATTGGGAGATGGGTGACAGAATAAATGCTCTAATTCTCACTATTACATAGTCTGGGACCTGGAAAGACTGGAAAGCAGGTTAGCAGAGTAGAAAACAAACTCAGAGTCTCCTAACCCCAAACTCCAAAGACTTGGGACAAAAGAGGGGAGGAACACCAGAGGGAGGTGGGCAGTGGACATTCTTTTTAGGTCATCTATTTAAAAATAGTTGGAAAGGCAGACAAAATTTGAAGTGTTGTGATAACAGCAGGCTCCTTAAACCAGTGTCAATAGCTTAAAACCACATTGTGAAAAGAAAGATGAGCTGAGGTCCACAGCCATCTTGTGGACCCCTCAGCTGATCAGTCACCCCTTTAAATCAGCATGGCATCTTCCCACACCCAGATGGCTGCAAACTAAACCAGGCCCCTGCAGCGGGATCTTTTAAGAATCTGGCCAGAAAGAATTTCTAGAAGGACCAGCTTAAAACTTCTAACTCCCCCCACCCTTGTGAACAGGGGAATAGGCGGGGGTGGGGGGACCTGTACTGGAGAAGTGCACCTAGCCCTACTCAGCCTCTGTGACCCAGGCAAGGGTAGAAAGCTCTGGGCAGTGTCCACTTGCTTGATTCAGACACAGACAGCAACAAAATAACTTGACCTCCAACAAAGGAAAGCACAGTTACCAGGCCCTGGCCACTGATATGGGGGGCAGGTACTGTGGGAAGACTAGGGAAAGCCCCTGGCATAGTAGGGCCATGCCAGAGATAAGCTGCCTGAATATTCAGTGACCCAGAGACCCAGCGAGAGATTTACCAGAGTCTTCAAGGCAGGAAAGGGCTGATCCCAGCCTTCACTAGTGTGTAGCCTGATCATAGCTGGTAAGTGACAGGGCATTGTTTGGATACTTGTGGGGCTTCTCATCAGACTTGGTAAACAGAGGGAATCAACGCTCATCATGCACAACTTGGAGCAGTGGAAACTAGCGTCCAGGTGAACCACTGGAGACACTTCACTACAGTACATCAGAGAACAGCAAATACTTATGCAACACAGAACACCCATGGAAAACCCACAACCAGAATTTCTGCACTCATGGACAGCCACCAGGATCTTCAATACTATGAACAGGATTCTGCAGAGAGTGGCAGGTACACATTGACCCATAAGAACACCCCCCAAGCCTGCATCCTGTACTACTGCAAATGATAGAAACAGCCAACCCATAACACTACACTGCTCAAGCAGCCAGCTACAGGCCCTTGAAATGACAGACCAGAAGCTGCTGGTAGGAGGTTCATAGCAACTAAGGAATTGGCTCTTGTGTCCCTGCAACTCAGGACACATCCTCAGCCAAAGCCAGATGAATATCTGCCAAATGTCCAACTCACAATGAAATCCAAACCAAGATTTGATGAGAATTATCTTCACCTAGATATGACATATTATAAACAATTTTGATCATATAAATAACTCCTTAACTCAAATGACCCAATAGCAAACATTGTACCTTCAACCCACTTGAATGTTTTAAAGTTTAATTAAAATTTAATGTTTTAAAGCATTAATTAGGATCAATCTTCCTGTCTTTGTTTTCCTAGCTCTGGGTTATACCAGCTCCTCTTACCTCGTACTCATCCTTCTGCATTAGCTGATGCTACCTCAAATACTAATCACTTATCTATTTCTCCTTTCTACCTTGGTGTAAATTGTCCTTTTATATCTTGTCTCTCTCTTTTCCCTTCTCCTTTATTGCCAATTTTTTTTCCTCTCCCCTTTTAGCCCTCACTTAAGGTTATAGTAAGTTTACTAAATTTAACAACTTTTTTTTTTTACCTATTCCAGTACTTTATTGTAGGTTTATACCTGAATTTGAGGAAACTTAGAGAACAATTGCAACAACTTTTTGTTTCTTATAAGGTTGAATATAATGAGGTTTGACTCTGAAGTGATTATAGTAAATAGGGCTCAATGGCATCTCTTAAAGTGCTGCTAATATTGGGATTGGCAGAGGTCACACATTGACTTACAATATCATTATCTTGATATTCACTCAACCCAAAGTTCTTAAAACAATGAAGATCCAAAGTATTTTTTGCCTAATAGAAGAGATCAGAATTATACTGACAGATGGGCAGATATACAAAAATATGAAAAAGCAAGGGAACAAACTATCCCAACCAGCCTATAATGCTTCAACAACAGACTTCATTGACACCACAGTGGAAGAAATATCAGAGATGGGAATTTAAAAAGTCCATAATTGAGCTTTTCTATGAGCTAAAAGAAGATGTGAAGAGTGAAATCAGAGAAAAAATATAGGAAGTGAAAGGTCACTTTAATAAAGAGATAGAGATTCTGAAAAGGAACCAAATGGAAATTTTTGAAATGAAAGAATCAATAAACCAAACTAAAAATCAATGGAAAGCATCACCAATAGATTAGACCACTTCAAAGATATATTTTCAGGCCTTGAAGACAAAGTATATTCTTGAAAATAAAGTTGACCATAAAGAGATGCTATTAAGAGACTAGGAACAGAATATTCAGGAAATCTGGGATAACATTAAAAGGCCAATTTAAGATTCTTTGGGATAGATGAAGGTTCTAAAATACAAATAAAGGAATGCACAATCTTTTTAATGAAATAATATCAGAAAAATTTCCAAACATTAAGAATTAAATGAAAATTCAAATAAAAGAGGCATAGAGGACTCCAGATATTTAAAATTACCATAGATCCACTCCAAGGCACATTATTATGAAAATGCCTAACATACAGAATAAGGATAGAATTTTTAAATGTGCAAGAGAAAGATGATCAGTCACATTTGGAGGTAAACCAATCCAATTTCAACTGATTTCTCAACCCAGACCCTAAAAGCCAGGAGGGCTTGGAAGAATATATACCAAACACTAGAAGAAAATGGATGCCAATCAAGAATGCTACACCAAGAAAAATTAAGCTAAAAATTGAAGATGCAATAAAAATCTTCCATAATAAATAAAAGCTAAAGGAATCCACAATAAGAAAGCCTTCACTACAAGATCTATTCAACAAAATATTTTATGAAGAAGAAATGAAAAATAAAAATGAAAACCAGCATACAGAGAAATTATACTAGAATAGTTAATTATAGTAGAATCAAGCCCAACTTAAACATTAGAAATAAATCAAAACAGCAAGAAATAAAAATCATCTCTCAACAATAATACTGAATGCAAACAGCCTAAAATCTTTAATCAAAACATATAGATTGGCAGATTGGATTGAAAAACAATGCCCAGCAAAGTATTGTCAACAATGTGAGAAGAGATTCATCTCACTGGCAAAGACATCCACAGACTGAAGGTGAAAGGATGGGAAAAAATATGCCACTCTATGAGTCTTGTAATTAAAGCAAGGGTTATTTTCATATCAGATAAAGCGGATTTCAATCCAAGATTAATCAGAAGACACAAAGAAAGTCATATCATACTGCTTAAGGGAATTATACATCAAAAAGATATAATGATCATAAATATTTATGCCCTAAAAAACAGAGGATCTATATACATCAGACAAACCCTTCTCAATATTAAGAACCAAATAGACCTCACTACAATAATACTGGGTAACTTTACAAAACTTCTGTCACCACTAGATAGATCATCAAAACAAAAACTAAGTAAAGATTCTATAAAACTAAAACATAAACTTAATAATATAGATCTACCACACATCTATAGAATATTTTACCCATCAACAACTGAATTCACTTTCTTCTCAGAACATGGAACATTTTCTAAAATACACCATATTTCAGGTCACAAAGCAAATCTTAGCAAATATAAAAAAATAGAGATAATACCTTACATTTTATCAGATCATAATAGAGAAATATTATGAAATAATATTTCTATGAAATATTTTCTATGAAAATAGAAATCAACAGTGAAATAAAAAACAGAAACAACTCTGACACCTAGAGATTTAATAATGTCCTTTTGAATATGAATGGATAGAAGAAGAAATCAGAGGAGAAATAAATTCTTAGAAGTAAATGAGAATAGTGATACAACATATCAAAACCTCTGGGACAGTATGAAGGGAGCTCTAGGAGGAAAGTTCATAGCAATGATCTTATACATTAGAAGAACAGAAAGATACCAAGTAATTAATCTAGCATTACATCCAAAGGCATAGGAAAAGAAGAACAAACCAACACTCAAATCAGTAGAAAACATGAAATAATTAAAATAAGAGCCAAAATCAACAAAATTGAGATTAAAAATATATGAAAGATTAGTAAAACAAAGAATTTATTTTTTGAAAGAATAAACAAAATTGATGAACCCTTAGCCAAGCTAACAAAAAAAGAAGAGAAAACTCAAATTATCAAAATCCAAGATAAAAAAAGAAATATTACCATGGACACTACTAAGATTCAGAGGATCAACTGAAACTATTTTCAAAATTTGTACTTCAATAAGCTAGAAAAGCTTGAGGATATTGATAAATTCCCAGAGACATATGACCTAACCACAATTGAACCAGGAGGATACAGAAAACTTAAAAAAGATCAATTTCAAGTAATGAAATTGAAGCAGCTATGAAAAGCCTTCCAACAAAGAAAAGCTTAGGATGGATAGATTCTCAGCCAAGTTCTATCAGACCTTTAAAGAAAAATTAATACCAATCCTCCTCAAATTATTCTATGAAATAGAAAAGGAAGGAATGCTGCCAAACTCATTCTACAAAGCCAGTATCACCCTGATACTAAACTCAGACAAAGACACATCAAGGAAAGAAATCATTAGACCAATATCTCTAATGAACATAGATGCAAAAATTCTTAATAAAATACTGCCAAACCTTATATAAAAACACATTAAAAAGATAGTGTATTATGATCCAATGGGTTTCTTCCCAGGGATGCAAGGATGGTTTAACATACAGAAATGTAATTCACCATGTAAACACACTTATAGACAAAGACCATCTGATTATCTCAATAATAAAAATAAATAATAAAAAGCATTTGATGAAGTATAGCACACATTCACATTTAAAACGCTAGAAAAACTAGGGATATAAGGTAATTACATCAACATTGTAAAGGCTATATATGACAAACCCAAGGCCAACATTATTCTCAATGGAGAAAAACAAAACTTTTCTTCTAAAAACAGGAACAAGACATGATACCAACTTTGACCACTCCTATTTAATACTCCTTGAAACTCTAGCCAGAGTAATTAGACAAGAGAAGGAAATTAAAGGGATCTGAATAGGAATATAGTACTCAAACTATCTCTGTTTGCTGATGGCATAATCCTATATTTACAACCCCCCCAAAAAAAACTCCACCAGAAAACATCTAGAACTCATAAATGAATTCAGCAAAGTAGCCAGATACAATATTAACAGCCATAAATCAAACACATTCATATACTCCAATGATGAATCCACTGAAGAAGAAATCAGGAAAACTATCCCATTCACAATAGCCTAAAAAAAAATCAACCTAACAAAAGAGGTAAAGGATTGCAACAATGAAAACTGTAGAATACTAAAGAAAGAAATTGAAGAAGACCTTTGAAAATATAAAGACCTCTTGTGTTCTTGGATAGGCAGAATTAATATTGTCAAAATGTCTATACTACCAAATGTGATGTACAGATTCAATGGAATTCCCATCAAAATTTTAATGAAATTTTTTTTTTTTTTTTTTGGTACCAGGGATTGAACTCAGGGGTACTCGACTACTGAGCCACATCCCCAACCCTATTTTGTAATTTTTAGAATTTTTTATTTTTTATGTAGATACAGGGTCTCACTAAGTTGCTTAGTGCCTTGTCCTGCTGAGGCTGGCTTTGAACTCGTGATTCTCCTGTGTCATCTAATGAAATTCTTGATAGAACTAGAAAAAGCAGTTATGAAATTCATTTGGTAAAACAAGAGATTTGGAATAGCCAAAGCAATCCTTAGTGAGGAAAGCAAAGCAGGAGGTACCACAATATGGGATGTCAAGTTATACTTATGGAGCTATAGTAACACAAACAGCATGGTATTGGCACCAAAACAGCATGAAGACCAATGGAACAGAATAGAAAACATAGAGACAAACCTACACAAATCCAGTTATCTCATAGTAGACCAGTTATCTCATAGTAGACAAAGGAGCCATAACATGCATTGGAGAAAAGATACCCTCTTCAAAAAATGGTGCTGGGAAAACTGGAAATCCATATGTAGCAGAATGAAATTTAACCTATATCTCTCACTCTTCACAAAACTCAACTCAAAATGGATCAAAGACCGAGGTAGTAGACCAGAAACCCTGCACCTACTAGAAGAAAATAAAAGCCCAACACTCCAGCATGTTGGCTCAGGAACTGACTTTCTTAACAAGACTCCTAAAGTGATAGAAGTAAAAACTTGAAAAACCAATAAATGCAAAGGAATCAAATTAAAAACTTCTTTAAGCAAAGGAAACAATCAAGAGCAGGAAGAGAGAGCCTACAGAATGAGATAAAAATTTTGCTACCTCCTCTTTAGAGAGAGCATTAATCTCCAGAATATGCAAAGAACTAGAAAATCTTAACACCAAAAACCAAATAACCCAATCAAAACATGGGCAAAGGACCTAAGCAGACACTTCTCAAAAGAAATACAAGTAGTCAACAAATCTATGAAAATATGTTCAACATCTCTAGCAATTAGAGAAATGCAAATTAAAACTACACTGAGATTTTATCCCACTCTAGTCAGAATGGCAATTATCAACAATACAAGTAACAATAAATGTTGGCAGGGATATGAGGAAAAAGGTACACTCATACATTGTTGGCAGAACTGCAAATTAGTGTAACCACTCTGGAAAACAGTATGGAGATTCTTCAAAAAACTAGGAATGAAACCAGCATATGACCCAGCTATCCCAGTCCTTGGTATGTATCTAAAGGATTTAAACTCAGTATGCTACTGTGATGTAGCCCCATCAATCTTCATAGCAGCACAATTCACAGTGGCCAAACTATGGAGCCAACCAAGGTGCTCTTCAATGGATGAATGGCCAAAGAAAATGTGGTACATGTACACAATGGAGTATTAGCCATAAAGAAGAATGATTTTATGACATTTGCCAGTAAACGGAACTGGGGCTTATCATGCTAAGTGAAGTAAACTATTCCCGAAAAGTCTAAGGTCAAATGTTTTTTCTGATATGCTGAAGCTAATCCAAAATAAAGTGATGGGGTGGCTTAAAAAAAAAAAAGAACAGAAGAAAGATCAGTGGAGTAGACAAAGGGGAATGAAGGAAAGGGAGGAGGAATGGGAACAAGATAGGGAAAGACAGTGGAATGAATCGGATCTAACTTTCTTATGTACATATTTGAATACACCACAGTGAATCTCACCATCATGTACCTCTACAAGACACCAATTAAAAAAAAAAACTACAAGGAAATAGATCAGTAGAGCAGAGGGAAGAGAACAGGGTGAGCATGGTGGGGGTGGGGGGAGAATTTGGGACTGAATTAGGTAGAATTATGCACCATGCTTTTAGAATTTGGTCAAAATGAATCATATCATCATGTATAACTAAAAAGAACCAATAAAAAGCAAGGAGCATAATTGCTAAATGTACATACAGAATTGGTCTCTTCTCCTGGGCACCTATTCTAACTCAACTGTGGGGTAAGAGATGGTAACGAAGGTTTGAGGCCTCAGAAGTGCTCCAAAAAGGAGATGAGACCACAGTTGATCTTTTACTCTGGATCAGGAGATCAGTTGGGGAAATAATTGGCTATAGAGAACCCAAGAAGAGCAGTGAAAAACCCAGACATAGTCGAAAGGATGGCATTTTTTGTGAAGAATATGTAGACAGTTAGCACTGACAAATGGATCCTCTGTTCCACAAACTTTTTAAAAATACTCAAGATGTTCAAGGTTTGGTGTAAGACTAATTCTGAGGAAGACATTTACCTTCATTCAAATGTTTTAGTCTAAAAGAAGGTCTTTAGTCCATTTATTGTTGCTGTAACAGCGTACCTGAGACTAGATAATTTATTAAGAATAGAGGTTTATTTAGTTCATAGTTCTAAAGGCTGGGTAGTTCAAGATCATGGTACTGGCATTTTGTCAGCTTCTAGTAAGGGCCTTCTTGCTGCATTATAACCTGGTGGAGGGCATCACACAGAAAAAATAGAGCAAGTGTAGCAGACAGAACTTGCTTTTCCAAAAATCCACTCTCACAATAAACCATTAATCCATGAGTCCAGGAATGGGTTAATCCATTCACCAGGGCAGAACCCTCAGGACTCAATCAACTCTCAAAGGTCCCACTTCAACTCTGCTGCTGTGGGGACTAAGTTTCCAACCCCTAAAGTTTGAAGAAAATATTGAGGTGCTAGGAAAGGGGAGGAAAAGCATCGAAACAAATGCAGTGTGATGACAGATATACGACAATGACTCAGTGGATCAGTGGAAAGAAATAAGGATTGGAGGCAGCAGTTAAGGCTTCATAGAGAATGCAGAGGGAGGCAGCCTTCAGAAAGTAAACCAAGAGTCGTCTATAAAAACTCTACTTTCCAGGCTATACCAACTTTAGATTAAGCAAAGAAGGTGGATGGATTCTGAGCATTCCTGAGTCATGTTACTATACTATTCACCAAGAAGAATTGGGGCAGGGAGTTCAGAAGTCAATCAACAACATAACATGAGGGAGGTTTTGGGTCATCTTGGACATGGGTTCATGAGTAGATTCCAGGAACTGAAATTGGCCAAAATCAAAGAGTCTACATCAAGAGACCACCTGGGGAATGTTCCAAAAAATGATTCTCAGCTCCAGTTGTATACTAGGAAGCTTTACGAATATTTTCACAGTTGGGTCCCACTCCTAGAGATTCAGGGAAGGGACATGGGTGTGTTATAAAGGTTGTCTAAATGATTCTAATGTGCAATCAGGTAGATTCACTGATTTAGAGTACTTAGAAGCATGGGAAGGGGAACAAGGAAGATCCCCCAAATACAGGTGAGGTCCCTGGATTTCAAATCTGAGCATACACAGGCATCTCGTGGCTATTAAATGCAGGTTGCTGTGCCCTACCTCCAGAATTTCTGAGTTTCTGTAATCAATTGCACCTGAATAATGGAATCTCCATAAAAATGCTGAATGCCAAGGTTTGGAGGGCTTCTGGGCTGGTATTTGTGCCAGGAGAGTGGTGCATGCCAACTCCACGGGGACAGAAGCTCCTGTGTTTGGGACCCTTCTGGATCTTTCTCTGGGTATCTCTTCATCTGGCTGTTCATTTGCATCCTTATAATAAGGTGGTAATATTAAGTAAAGGAGTTACTATTTCCTTTAGTTTTCTAAGCCTAAGAGCAAGTTAATGAATTCGAGAAGCAATTGTGGGAACCTCCAATTTGCAGCCACACTGGACAGAAGCAGTGGGAACCAGGACACCTGCTCCTTACCATCTTGGTGTGTGAAGTTGGGGAGGGAATGGTCTTGTGAGACTGAGCCTTCCAATTGTGGAATCTGTTAACTCTGGGTAGTGTCACATTTGACTTAAATTTTAGGACACCCAGTTGATGTGCACAAAGAATTGGAGAATGAGTTGCTGTAAAAAACCGCACACATGGGTTTTCTAATGTGAAACAGCTTTTCTTTTAGTTTGCAGTTTGGGGTGACTTGGGCACAGTGGACTCACTAGTGAAGCCCTCCATCTGACTGACATGTGACAACATCAGCAATAGCACTTGTGATCAGTACTATGATCTTGAATCTTCCTGCTCAAATTGAGATCCCCAGACAAGAAGCATGGGTATCACTTGGCTGCTCATTATAAATGTAGGCTCCCGGGCTCCACTTGGAGCCAGAATAGAATCCCCACCTGATCTCTGCATGTATTCTAAAGGTGTTGAATCACATCAGTGGTCCTTGTTTCTGGCTTCATGTTAAAATTTGATGGAGAGTTCCCCTTGATACTTATTAAATTAGTCTCCAGGAGTGAAACCTACACTGCTATTAGTGTTTTTCAAGTTCCCCGGGGGAGTCCAGTGTGCAGCTAACTTTGATAACAACTGATCTGGAATTTCAAACTATGTTGTCAAGTTTGTTGCTATATTGGTCTTGCCTTGACTTGCCATGACTCAGGAAATAGGAAAGTATTGAAGCTACACATAGAGGACATTCGTATGTGCAGTTGAGAGGTGGAAGAGACTGCAGGAGGATGCTACAGAGAGTGAAAAAATAAAAATAAAATCAAACTCATTTACTTCAATACAAGATATACATTGTGGGGCTGAATGTACAAGCCAGTTGCTCACATTCCATTGATTTCTTTGTGTCTCTTTCCTGATGTTGCTTCCTCATTTCTCCTCAATTAAAGTAAATACTTACTTATATCCTCATGTCCCAGATGTTTCCAGTATATAAATCTGTCATAGCACCTACTAACATGTTAAGATTTATCTCATTTTTCATGAGTTTTTCTTCACTCAGTGGATCATAGGTCCTTTAAGTGCAGGAAAAAATCTTGTTTGTGCATCAGCACATGGAACTGAATAGGTACAAGAATTTGCTGAAAGGGTATATAGAAGAAATTAGGAAAATATTGCTTGGGGGAAACTTAAAAGATATGATGAAAAGTTTCTATATAAAAATATGTATAACTATGTATATGTGTTAGCTTTCTATTTCTGTGACACCACCTGAGAAAATCATCTTAAAGGAGGAAAGATTTATTTTGGCTCATGGTTTCAGATGTTTCAATCCACGGTTGCCTGAGGCCATTGCGACGGGCCTTTGATGAGGTGGAGCAGCATGGTGGAGAGGCATGGAAGAACAGAGGTGCTTTCCTCATGGTGGCAGGAGAAAAAGGGAGCAGGGGAGGGAAAGGCACTGGGGACAAAATACACTCCCAAGGGCATGTCCCCAGCGACTTATTCCCTTCAACAGGTCCTACCTTCTGCAGTTTCCATCACCTTTTTATAGTCCATTCATCAATGGATCCATCCATTGATGAGGTTAAAGCCCTAATGACCAAGTAACTGTGGTGTCAATTCTAGGTGAAAGGGATATGGTTATTGTGCTATTATGTCACCTATTCCCTAGCTTTAAATTGTGGGACAATTTTTAAAAAATTCCTTGACTTCTTTCTCTAAATTGAGAGCTATCACTTACTATGTGTCAGAATAATGGAAATCACATTTCATGTAACCTTTATAAATTCCGTGAAATTTCTTCTTCTTACTTACACTTTCATTTCTGAAGAGATTTGGAATTGTTTTGATATTGACTTGTACTATTTGAAACCCAAAGAAATAATGTACATATTATTGGTTAAAAGCTCTTTGATAATAAAGGGAAGTGCTGTTTGCTTGATAGATTTATTCAGATTTCCTGTTTATGCTTATTTACTTGTTTAAAGCTGAACTTCCATATTAATCTCACTTGAAAAGAAAGCCCTATATAATTTTGAAAATTCATTTTGTTTTCCTTAAATTTTCATCTGGTTACTTATCATGGCTAAGTTTCAAATGGCAATTGAGATTATAATTGATGGTATTAATGTATCTTTCTGTCCTGTGAAGTCTATTCATCACCAAGCTGAGAAGAATTTATATAAGATTTTTCCTTTAACCCACAAAGCCCTAAAATGAAGGTATTTTTTGTTTATATGTTTTGCTCTTTGTAAATAGCTAGAATATATGCATGTAGAATATTTGTACCTCTCTTTAGAATCTTTATTAGGGGCTTTCCTAATTCTTTGGTCAGTAGAATAATTTTTTTCTGTATTTATGTAATCAGAAATGGGATTCCCCAAAAGACGAATAATCAATGCATTCGAACTCTTCATTTAGTTTATTCAGAAAGGCTGTCTTTATAGCTTAAGATGCAATACTTACATAGACATTAAGATATGAAGTCCCAACAGAGCCAGTGGAACCCCTTAAATGGTAAATTGTGATCCAGGGTCTGACATCATCCTTTTGGAGAAGAGAAGGTGAGTAGCATGAATTTCTCTGTGACATTATCTAATACAGGGTTCTTTCCTTGTCCTAGGAGGTTGGTTCCAGGACCCCTGAAGACACTGAAGTCCATGCATGCTCAGATTCCTTATAGAAAATGATTTAGTATTTGCACATAGCCTATGGCATAACCTCTCATTCACTTTCAGTCATTCCTAGGTCACTTATAAGACCTAATACAATGTAAATGCAGTATAAATTGTGATGTTGTATGTTTAGGGGATAATGACAAAAAAGTCTGTGTATGTTCAGTAAGACACAGTTGTTTGTGGTACTGGGAATGAAACCCAGGAGCATTCTACTTCTGAGAACATCCCTAAGCTTTTTTTTTTTTTTTAAAAGGCTTAGTGAGACAGGGTCTCATTAAGTTGTCCTGGCTGGACACACACTTGTGCTCCTTCTGTCTCAGCCTCCCGAATAGCTGAGATTACAGGTGGGTGCTTACACAGCCAAACACAAAACTTTTTGGAATATTTTTGATTTGCAGTTGATTAAATTTGTGGATGTAGCACTTGTCATACAGAGAGCTGATTGTCATCACTGAGTATAGAGGTTGGGGTTTTATCCCATATATATATTTTTTCCAACTGGTTCTCATCCAGTGAAGCCACATTACCTCTCAAAAAGCACTTGAACAATCAAAAGGCATTACTTTCAGGTAGCTTATTTTAATAATTGTCAGCAGCTTATCTTTAAAAATTCTTTAAAATCTAATTAATTAATTAATTAATTTGTTTGTTGGTGTATTTATTTATTTGTTTGTTTGTTTGTTTGTTTGAGGGTACCGGGGATTGAAGGAGTACTTGACCACTAAGCCTCATCCTCAGCCCTATTTTTTGCTTTATTTAGAGATAGAGTTTCACTGAGTTGCTTAATGCCTTGCTGTCGTGAGGTTGGCTTCGAACTCATGATTCTCCTGTCTCAGCCTCCCAAAGTGCTGGGATTACAGGCATGTGCCACCATGTCCAGCATCAGTAGCTTATTTTAATAGATCTGTTCTCTCTTACTGTCAAGAAAAGCTGATCTTTTCCTGTTATTATTTTATTTACATATCACATTTTTCTTTACCTATTTTCTCTCTAGTGGAAAAGTCAGTTTTTCAACTAACATGCATTAATTAGAAAACAGTTTAGAATTCAGTATTTCTTGAGCTCTTGTTCTATCCCAGGTGTTGTTCTTGATCCTTACAATACACCCGTGAGACAACAAAGACTCCTGCTGGCTGGTGTACAACACTGAGGAAGGGAATATAGATGTTGGGTGAGAATCATAGTTCAAATAATAAATTAACTGGCATGGTAGAAGGGAGAAATGCTACAGGAGGAAATGGAATAATTCGAAGAGAGGGAATTGTGTGTGTATGTGTGTGTGTTTTGAAGAGTCCTTGCAATTTTTAGATGGATGGTCAGGGTAGGTCTCGTTGATGTAAGTGACAATGGAGCAAAATCCCTGTGGCAAGAGACGAGATGTGGATGGCATGATGCAGGAACATCTAGAAGGTCAGTGGGGTTACAGTGATATGAAAGAGGAAGAGTTTATAGGCAACAAGTTATCTTTCATCATGAACAAAATGTGGAACCTTCACACAGCTGCAAAGGACCACTGTGGCTGCTGGTTTAAGACTAGCCTGGTGGGAGAGGGACACCCAAGGAGAAGCAAGACGACCAGCTAGGATAGAACAACAGTGAGCTGGACCAGGCCACTGACAAAAGAGGTGCTAAGAAGTCATGGGATTGTTTCTAAGGTAGAGCCAATGGGATTTCCTGATGGAGAGCATGTGGGTGGTAAGGATAAGAGAGGACTCAGGAATGAGTCTAGGCTTCTCATAGGCTCCTTCCTCCACTCTCCTGTGCACCTGACTCACTTCAATGAATCCTTCTTATTCTTACAGGAAATGTTTCCACATCTTCATTCTTCCTACGTCTGTTTTCTGAAAGTCTTCTATTTTCTCCCGATCTTCGAAAATATTCATAATAATTGTGGGAAAACAATTCCCATATAGGTCTTATGCAAGGGTAATCAAGGGGAAACTGGTTTCATTTATGAAATTTTGGAGCAAGATAAACAGCGTGATCTCTGACAGGTACTGGAAGAGAAGAAAAAGGGAAGATTTGGTTAAAAACTTTGTGTGGGTGTGTTGGAAATGACTTGGTGTCATTGAGCATTATCAAACACAATCTCAGGTACCTTTATAATAACCTGTATGATACCTGAATCAGGCCCTTCCTCATCGAGAAAACTCAGGCCTAGTCTTTTTTTTTTTTTTTGGTACCGGGGATTGAACTCAGGGGCACTTGACCACTGAGTCACATCCCTGGCCCTATTGTGTTTTTTATGTAGAGACAGGGTCTCACTGAGTTGCTTAGCACCTCACCATTGCTGAGGCTGGCTTTGAACTTGTGATTCTCCTGTCTCAGCCTCCCAAAGTGCTGGGATTACAGGTGTGTGCCACCGCATCCAGCTTCAGGTCTGGTCTTGACAGTCTCATTTATGGTATGATTCTATTAGACTTAAGACTTTCCTGGGTTGTTCCCAATCTTATATTAAGTCCTAAATGTATCCAGCCTCACTTATGAGACATTATGGGAGATTTCCATAAGACACATGATAGACAGTGACTCCACCACCACAGCTTTAGTATCAGTCATCAAAAGAATAGTCAGTTCATTGTCACACTGGTTTGGCAAGCATGAATTTGTTTCCACGTGAATAATAAATGAGGAAATCGTTTTGAGTTTGTTCATGCACATTTCTTCAGCAGACCCAACCACGCAGAGACGTACAAATGCCCGTATGTGCACTTCAGACACCTGCCAGCAAACATCATCCTTGGAGGTTGCCTTTTCGTGTTTCTCTGAATCTGTGACATTTTCTACATGAAAGGAAGAAAAAGGCACTATTTCAATATCTCAGATAAATTTAAATGCTTTGGTTTGAATTTCCTACATATTACCTGCAAAAAGAAAACATGGTCTATATTTGTAGGCCTTAAATGGATGCCATGGAATCCCACAGAAATGGCTCCCTTTTGTTCCAGCAGTTGTTGGTATAGTGCTTTTACACATTGCTGTGATTTTTGAAGCCTTAAAATTTAGGGGAAAATTGTAAGTGTAGATCCAAAAGCCAGCAAAGAATTTCCAGTAGTGATACAAATGTTGATATAAGAAAACTACACATTGGATCAAATTTTCAATTTTTTGTGGGGGGGGGGGAGTGTGTTACAGGGGATTGAACTCAGGGGCACTTGACCACTGAGCCACATCCCCAGTCCTATTTGGTATTTTATTTAGAGATAGGGTCTCACTGAGTTGCTTAGTGCCTCACTTTTGCTGAGGCTGGCTTTGAACTCATGATCCTCTTGCCTCAGCCTCCTCAGCTGCTGTGATTACAGGCGTGTGCCACCATGCCCAGCTAAATTTTCAATTTTGATGAAACATATCTATTAGATACAGGACTTGGAGGACCTTCCTCACAAAGATGGGGCAATGCCTTCTGGGATTTAAGACTATTAAAGATTGCCTAATGGCATTCAAGCAAACCCTGGAACCAAGGACTCTGAGGTCCATCTACGCACATCTACTCTTATAACTTCCTGTTGAACTTTAGGCAGCCCTCTTCCAACACCTCACTAGCTGGAACCCTTTCCAGCCCACATCAGCAGAAAACTTCTAATCTGTTTCAAGGGAAAGTACTATACTTATTATATATGCATTTCTTAACCATTGAACGTGTATAAAACTATGCTGTTTTTAATGGGTTTCTATTTTCTTTGAGTCACTGATGAAGCTTCTGAGTGTTGTGCCCCAACCTCATCTTTTCGACGGCCAGGTGGTCTTTATTGCACTGCTTTGCATAGTGTGATGGTCTTGCAGAAACATACACATGGCATTACAGCAGAACTGAAAATATGGAGCAAAAAATCTTTTTGTTTTTTTAAACAATGAGTGTATTAGCTTTCCAGCATGAGTTCCTCAGATTGTTTGGTTTGCATGATAGAGTAGACTGTCCTCTGGCTCCATTGTACAATTATGGGACAATATGGGATTTTTATAAACCACTTAATTAAACATGCTTCTTAATGAGGCAGCAAAATCTCAGAGAGGTTAAATGTCTTGCCCAAGGTCAAACAGCAATACAGTGACAGATTTAGGATCAGAGTCTAGGTTCTTTATTTGGTCTAATATTCTTTTCTTATACAGGTTGGTTTAGCACAGTGGCTCTCACAGACCAGTTCTTGAACCAGCAGCATCGCCTTGGTCTTATTATCTATGGAAACACAGCATGGTGGGCCCAGCTGCCCCTGGGTGCTTTGGATGCACAGTGCAGTTTGAGAACCACTGGCTTAGAGTACAAACCACCATATCTCTGACCCCAGAGACACACAGTAATAGAAAATGGATCTAGAATATTAAACACAGTTTGAGAAGGTGCATTATTCTCGTTATCTTTATAGATTCAAAAAGGGGTATTTTAAAAACCTATAGATAATTCTAAGATCACGATTTTATCCATTGATACGAGTTTATGCAGAAAAAAAGGCAAATGGTAGATGACAGCCTCCAGTTAGCACCGAAAGGGTAGAATGTGTGAAGTACCCTTTTCATTAACATGTTTCTTAGTAGCAATGCTATGAAGAACACATATATAGGTGAAAATCTAACTGTATGTGTGACCATTTATGGTCACGGTCTTAGGAATGATGTAAGTAGTAACCAAAGAAATAGTTCAGTCAGACTGAATATTTTAGAGTTTCCTGAGAACTACAAAGAAAAAAACAGAATGCAAACAGCTATGAACTACCTCTCTCGGTTTCCCAGCTGACCACTGGAATACAGAGTTACATGAGTCAGGAAGATAGGGACATTGCTTTAAATTCTTTATGGCCCGTGGAAATTTAGGTGACCCCTTTTAGTTTACATATACAAGTTGGCAACTTTTAGTGGGGGACTTAGGCACGTATGTAAGTCCAAATTCACTTAAGAATCCATGTAAGAGGGTTTAGATCTCCTTCCGTTATACAGAAGGATAAAAATGGATTTTTTTTTGCCAAACAATTTGCTTTTCTAGAAGTGATAGGAGAGCAACTCAGCCAGGGGCACAGTCTACACATATCCTGCCTTCCTGCCTTCTGAAACTGGGACCCGCAGCTCACAAAGCAGCTACAGGTGAGCTGCCTGACCTCTAGGTACTTCGTTCAGTTTCCTTATCTGTAAAATGGGGATAATATAACTTCCCTCTTGTGTTGTGGTGAGGATCAGATGACATCATATGAGGAAAGTTCTAGTCCCTAAGCAATCATCATAATATTAACACATATACTTCCAATGAGTATAATTTATTTTTCCTGCTGCAGTCTTAATTTTTTGAGGACTGTTGGTTAATTTCTAAATGGTCTTTTTTTGCGTGACCAGTGTGTTACTTTGGTCTCACTCTTGTGCCTTCCTGTTTGATATTGCAGTTATTTATATACTTCTTATTTTTCTCCTAGCTTGCATTATTCTTAGGGACAGGCACTGTTGTCACTTACTGCATTTAAAATAGTATACTTCATATAGTAGGTGCTCAATAAACATGTGTTGAATGATTGAAGGAATAGACAAGTAAATATGAGTCTTGGAAATAAATATGGACTATTCTAGTCATGAACTTGCTAATGAAAAACATTTTTACTTAGATGAAAAGTTCAGGCAGTGGGCACACTGAAAAAATAATATATGTTTATTTTTCTGGTTACAAAAATATCTCTTCATGACATTAATTTCCCTTCACTTGTGAATCAACCAATGTGTTGTTCCCAGATACCTGACCAAAAAAAAGAAAAAGTAAACCCACACTGATGCGTGTGTATTGATATGTATAGCTAGTGTCAAGTTGAATACGAAGTAAAATAAAGGGTAGAAATGTGACCATATAAACAAATAGCCCCTTTTGTTTCTTGTGAACCCATATGTGACACTAATCCAGAAATCATGCCAGGGGCAGTTGAAATATGCTTTGAATTACTGGCAGTGAGACTTCCGGGACTGCTCATATGGTATGATTTATATCCCAATGTTTTCAATCAGATTCTAGGGATCGATTAATCACACTATCAATAACAAAGAAACAGGTGTGTTTTCGAAAGCCATGTGCTTGCCAAAGGCGATCTGTGTTCCCCCCTTGGTACCACCTCGTAAATGCAGTTCGGGGTTTTTTCCTCCTGTCTGCTGCTAGGGAAATTGCAAGCTGTATTCTTGTTTGGATAAACAGGTATAGAGTGTTATTCACGGACATGAAGACTGCACTTCAATCACAGCTAGGTCATTAATAAAATGCTTTTTAGGTTCTGTTGGCCAATGCTAGTTTTAATGGTCCAGCGCTCAGGCTGGATGGAGGAAGGAGAGGCTGGGCTGCCCGGAAACAGGCCTGTGAGGACCTTTGCTGCCCTGGGTGGAGTATAGTTGAATGTTCTGATTAGCTTGTGAATACAATGGCTATTTATTAATATTTTTCTCAGGTTTTGTCCAACATATACATTTTTTAAAAATCTTCCTTTTAAACTTTCATTAAAAGAGTGGTCAGGAATTAATAAAAGTTTGCAGAATGGTAGGCAGTGTAGTGTGAAAAAGAGATGTTGGCAAATTTCTGGAAGATGAAACAGTTGAATGAACATTGGTTGATAAAATAGAGTAAGAGGAGTTTTAGCCTCCAGGAGGTGACTGGGGAAGAGGAGCCGGTGTTCCCAGCAGAATCCTAGGGTGTTGGTCTGGAGAACAGAGTGGAGTTGCAAATAGGAGGTTTAATTAAAAGTTAAGAATAAATCCGAGTTCTCCCACACCACCTCTCCACACAGGGTTTAATCCCTTCATATAAAGTGATACAGGGATCTTTAGGCACAGTTTTAAAGCGACTGATTTCTAAATTTGCGTCTTCGGTGGGTGCCCTGTTTCTAAAGCGAATATCTTAGAACACATCTCCTTTCTAGAATCGCCTGTCAAAACACAGGTGCATCCCTCTTCCATTCCTGATGTCTCTGCAGTGGGTTGTCTTGGTGCTACACTTCAGCAACAGCAACTGCAGCAACTCCAAGAGGCCAACTCAAAGATCATTAAAGATGACTTTTGAGGGGACTTCGAATTGAAACAAAGCTCTTTCCATTCCCATAGAAAAGTAGCTAACGAATTGATGCTGGAATATGTTGGCAATATCGTTGCACAGACACACTGATGTTACAAAGAATTCCCACCCAAAGCTGCGGCATGGACCTGCATAGGTGCACTACTTGGAGGGTGACACTCACATGCTTTGGTCCCTGGGGTTGTGCAGTGAACAACATTCAGAACTGAATGCAGAGGTGGCCCTCTACCATTCTTTTTATTTAGAGACATTTTTACAATAAATTTTCCCTTTTTGTTTGACAATTCCTTATCAATATTTGGTAGATGCCTTATTTTTATGATTGTTCAGTTGTGAGCTGATTGTAATTTAATTGAGAAAAAAAACTAGTAGTGTATTATAGACATACAGAATGTAGAAAAAATATATAGTTTTAATTTTTATACAAATATTTGTTGCAGAGGGGTGTTCAACTAAATATTTTTAAGTATTTTAAAGCACAAATGAGTAACACATTAAAAAAAATCCTATAAAAGAAGTAGGTAGAAATTGAGCTTTATATCTGAAATAGCAATGTTGAGAAATTATCAACAATAAAGAAAAGCTAGTTCATGTGTTTTGAAAATGGGAAATAGAAGATATAAAATACTATTGTATTAATATTCCACTGGATCCATTTATGAGAGTTATAAGAATGATGTGATAGGGTTATTTAAATTTTTCATTTTTTGCAGCATACCAGAATTTATATTTTTAGCAATTTCCTTATGAAGGAAAATTTTGTATGTCCACACAAAGTCATCTAAAGATACAGTTTTCAAAAGTTCTTTTTGAGGTATGAAACCAAAAAAAATAACTAATTAAAAACCAGATGATATATTATTGCATCATGAATTATATTATGTAATCTTTTTTTTTTTGGTACCAGGGATTGAACTCAGGGGCACTCGACCACTGAGCCACATCCCCAGCCCTATTTTGTGTTTTATGTAGAGACAGGGTCTCACTGAGTTGCTTAGCGCCGCGCCGTTGCTGAGGCTGGCTTTGAACTTGCGATTCTCCTGTCTCAGCGTCCCAACGTGCTGGGATTAAGGTGTGAGCCATGGTGCCTGGCTTATGTAATCTTATAAGGTGGCTGACAGGTATTTACCTATAGCCAAAATCTCCAGAGGTTCTTCTTTAAAAGTTTTGAAGCGGTTATCTGAGATACACTTGCACAAGTATTATAGTTACAAGTGCTTTGTTCTCACATGAGAGAGGATGGCTCAGTGGCCTCTTGTGTTCCCTACCTTACAGTGATGACCTCCTGCTGTAAAAGAGGACTCACTCATGTACCTGAGTCCTCTCACACTTGCTTATAAATGTCCAACCAAGAATCCAAAAAGACCTGAGGAAGCACAGCAGCATAAAACAGAGGGACCATGATCAATAATCTGAAAATCTTGTCCTGGGCCACAGTGGGTAATGGAGAGAGGAGAGAAAGTAAACCCAAGCAAAATAGAACAACTCTTCTGGAGGAAACGAAAGAGGATATTGCATCTATAAGACGTTAAGAGGGTGCCAGGAAGGCAGCATCAAAGGAAGAAAGAGCTCTTGAAAATTTAGACTAAGCAGGGCATGGTGGCTCACGCTTGTAATCCCAGCACTTTGGGAGGCTGAGACAGGAGAATCGCAAGTTCAAAGCCAGCCTCAGCAAGGGCGAGGCGCTAAGCTACTCAGTGAGACCCTGTCTACATAAAATACAAAATAGGGCTGGGGATGTGGCTCAGCAGTCGAGTGCCCCTGAGTTCAATCCCCAGTACCAAAAAAAAAAAAAAAAAAAAAAAAAAAAAATTTAGGCTAATTGCCACGTTTGAAAACGGAGTCAACAAAGAAGTTAGAAGATAAGGTAGAGGGAATGTCCTAGAATGTAGGAAAAAATGTCAACGATTCAGAAGGTAGGGGAAATAGTTAAATAATGCAGAAATTCAACCCAGGGACTCCAATGTTGCATGAATTACATTTTCACAGAGGAAGAAAGAAAATTGGTGGAGAAAGAAGCAGGCAGGCTCTAGATAAAAGTGCCCTTTAACCTTGATGCTGGATGGGCCCATCCTTCTTTGAGGGAATGTGTCACTGCCGTGACTTGAACCCAGTGAACTTCGTGGTCTTGCAGGAAGCAGTGCTAGACCATAATCATAGAGCAGTTATCAGGTTCTGGATTTCAAGATCGATTTATGGGAAATCACAGAATGCTACTATATTTATAATGGTTGTAACAGAATACAGATGTTCAACCTTAAAAATAAAGACAGATGTTTGAAGATGAATGATAGGAAATGAGAGAGAAGAAGGGCGTGGACCCTAAAGTGTTTAACTTAAAAAAAAGTAGGGAAGGGATTCTCTCCAGAGGCTATGAAATCATAAATATGTATTGGATATTATTTAATGTAACCATTACAAGATATAAAAAAAAGATATTAATTAATTGGAAGTGACAAGGAAAAAATAGAAAAAGGAGAGTCATAAATGAGATAAATTTTAATCATGTATATGACACTAGTGTGCGGGGACTGTCATAATGGAACACCACAAACTGCCATAGATGACTGTTCCAGCTACTGGAAGTTCCAGCTACTAAAATCGAGGTGCCATGGGGGCTGGCTCCTTCTGAGGGCTTGGGAACCCATCTGTTCAGGCCTCCCCTGAGCCTCCCGAGTTTGCAGGCATCTTTGGTGTTCTTTGGCTTGAAGATACGTTGTCCCAATCTCCTCCTTCAGGTCCACGTGGTGTTTTTTCTGTGGGTGTGTCTGTCTCTGTGTGGGAAGTTCTACTTTTTATAAAGGAACAGTTGTACTGAACGGACCCAACTCAATGGCCTCATCTTATTATTATTATTTTTTGGTACTGGGGACTGAAATCAGGGGCACTCCACCACTGAGCCACATCCCTAGCCCTATTTTGTATTTTATTTAGAGACAGGGTCTCACTGAGTTGCTTAGCACCTCGCTTTTGCTGAGACTGGCTTTGAACTCGTGGTCCTCCTGCCTCAGCCTCTCAAGCTGCTGGGGTTACAGGCATGTGCTACTGCACCTGGCTTCAGTGGCCTCATCTTAAGTTGATCATCTACATAGACTGTATTTCTGAATAAGGTTGTGTTCACAGACACTGGGAGTTAGAACTTCAACATCTTTGAGGGGATACTATTCAATCCACAGTGCACACCAAGATTAGTAAATCACATAAGAAATGTGAAACATAAGAAACCAATATGTAGATGTTTTATTACTCTATTATTTTAATATAATATAAAACATGATGGTAATTCTAAGATATATGTCATTGATTTAATTATACTAATTGCAGTTACAGAATTAATCATCCCATCAAACAAAGACTGAAATAGATTAAAAACATTCACCTTTGTGAGTTATGAATTGGGGTGGGTGGCAGGGTTGTGTTAACCTTTTATTGTATTTTATTTCTTGCCATCTATTTAGTTCTTTGATAAGCATTAGGAAAAAAGTTAGAGTTTGCTTTTTTTCTGAGCAATTTATATACATTAGAGGTTTCTTTTCAAAAATAAGGTATTCTTAGTATGCAGTAAAATTTAATCAGTTTTGTGAGTTTTGACAAATGCATAGACTTGTTTAACCCCAGCTGCAATAAAAATACAGAAAATCCAATCACTATGTCCTCTCTCTCAAATTCCCTTGCATTTCTTTGTAGACAACTTCTCTCTTTATCTTTGTCCTTGATGGAAACCACTGATGTATTTCCTGCCTTTACAGTTTTGCCTTTTACAGAGTTTCCTATGAGAAAAAAATATGCATTTTGTAGGCTGTGAGTCTGTATTCTTTTACTTAGCAAGCACCTTTGAGATTATTTAACTTATTTATTTGCATAGTTGTGCCCTAGTTTGTTTATCCATTTACCAGAGGTTTCTCTAGTTTTTAACAATTAAGATGAAGGCATAGTAAACATTCATGTATGAATTTTTGTGTGCGTGTGAATTTATATTTCATTGGAGGAGATGTCTGGAAGGGGCATTGTCTAATGATATTGAACATCTTTCCATGTTCTCATTGGTCATTCATATACTTTCCTCTGTACAATGTCTATTCATATCTTTTGTCCATTTTCTAACTGGGTTGCTTGTCATCCTTTTGTTGAATTATAAGTATTATTTATATGACATAGACATGAGTTATTAGATATATGATTGAAAATAGCTTCTCCTAGTCTGTGGCTTGTCTTTTCTCCTTCTTAATTCCATTTTGGTAGAAATTAAAGATATTCTCCTGACTTTAATTCTCCAAAATTCCTGTCCCCTAAATATTAGGGTTAGTCAAGCACTAACCTAGGTACTGCTGTGAAGAGATTTTGTAGTAGTGAAAATCTCAACTCAGTTGACCTTAAAGAACAGAGATTATCCAGGTAGGGACAAATCGTGTCACAGTCTCTCTTTTAAAGCTCATATTAAAAGGAGAAATCAGAGAGATTCAAAATACATGAAGAATTTGGTATATATACCATTCCTGGCTTGAAAAAACAGTGGGTCACATGATAAGAAATGTGGTTGCCTTTGGGTGTCCACCTGAAAGCCAGTGAGGAACTGAGGATTTCAGACCTACTGACAGAAGGAACTAAACTCTGTCAATAACATGAAAGAGCTGAAAAAGGGTCTCCAGCTTCTGATGACAATGTTGCCAGCTGACATCAGTGTTTCGAACTATAGAACAGCAAACTAATGTGGGTGTTTTAAGCTAAGTTGATGATCCTGTGTTACGCAGATGTCTGTTATTAATGAAATTAATACAGATGTCTTTTAACAAACACTTTTAATTTTGAATGTCAGTTTTTCCATGTTGATTTTTTTAAATTGTTCTTTCGATGTTATCTTGAATTGTTATGGTTTGGATCTGAACCGTTCCCGAAAGGCTCAAGTGCAGCAGTGTTTAGAGGTGGGCTTTTGGGCAATAATAGATCCTGAGGCCTCTGACCTCATCAGTAGATTAATCTATTGATGGATTCATGCTTTGATGACAGTAAGTGGTGGTGGAAATCTTAGGATGGAGGGCCTAGCAGGAGGGAGTAGGTAACTGGGGGTTTGCCCAGAACAGTACATTTCCCTCCACACCCACTTTCTCGATCACTATCACTGCCTCATAGCTGCTATGAAATGAGCAGTTTCCTCCACCATGTTGGTCCACCATGATATTTCTGCCTTGGAGTCAGCTGGCTATGGATTAAAACACCTGAAACCATGAACCAGAATAAATCTTTCCCTCTTTTAAGTTGTTTTTAGGTTACTAACCAACTAATAGTGAATAGAACAAAGTCATAAAAATTATCATCCAGAATTTTAATAGGTTTTACTCTTATATTTAATGAAGTTTGAGTTAATTTTTGTGTACTATCTTAGAAAAGGATCTTCTTTCTTGAGATTTCTTATTTTCAAAATTCATCTTCTTTAATCGTTATACTTTTTAAAATTCTATTCTTATATTTTCTGTTATTCTTTAAACACAATTTCTTTTAATTTCTTGAACATAGTTATAACAAATGTGTCGAAGTCTTTGTCTACTAAATACAACCTCCTTACCCACTCAGAGTTAATTTCTATTGACAGCTTAGTTTCCTGAAAATAGGTCACACTTCTTTTTGTTGTTATTGTTGTCTTATACATTTTTGTTGAAAACAGGACATCTTAGATAATACACTATAGCAAATATGATTCTGCGTGTTTTCCTTAAGAGTGGTTATTATTACTGAGGGTTTTTTGTGTGTGTGCTGTCTTTTTTAAAAAAAATTTTCATTTTTAGTAACCTGCCTGGACCTAACCCATGAAATCTGTTCTCTCCATGATGTGTGGCTGCTGATGTATTTAAAAATCAGCTCAATTTTTTTTTTTTTAATTTTAATGTTTAAGGGTTAGCCTGGCTTTGTAGTGGCTCCTTTGTGCCTGCAGAGCTTAGTGATTAACCAGTGATTGCTCTCCAACACCTGGACCAGTGAGACTTCCATCCTCTGCTGACGGATCTGGGAGGATGTGGGAGCACACTCAGAATTCAGACATGTTTCAGATGTTCTGCATTTACTTTCCACTAGGCCCTCCTGGGTCTTTCCTGCAGATATACACAGCATCCCGGTCAACTGGGAATGTGTGGCTAGCTTGAGCAGTCTTGAATCTTCCCTGCTCATGTGCAGAACCTCTTTGTAAAGCAGGATCTGGGCAGGGGGGAGGCGTACAGCCAGCCCTCCT
This sequence comes from Geosciurus inauris, assembly GCA_004024805.1. Lineage (NCBI taxonomy): Eukaryota > Metazoa > Chordata > Mammalia > Rodentia > Sciuridae > Geosciurus > Geosciurus inauris. The sequence goes on from PVHX01006740.1 coordinate 28,914, forward strand.
TTAGCTCTCTCATCTCCAGGTTCTCTTTGTCAAATTTCTGATTAGTCCAATGGTGCAGCCCAAGTAGGACCGCAACTCAGGGTAGAAGAGCCAAGGGCTTTCCCCATTGAGTTTGCTATTATTTCTAATTACAGTACAACTGCATATGGGGTTTCTACCTTCAGCTTCTAATTATGTCCTCCCACTCCAGCAGTGAAATTGCTGGTTTTTATGACCAGTCCTTCCCTGGTAGCACTGTAACACTGGCCCCACTTAGAAGGGGACAAAGAGGATTACTGCAAATATGCAGATATTGGAGCAATTTGGGGCAAAAAGACTACAGACTTCCACTTTTTTTTTTTTTGGCACCAAGGATTGAATCCAGGGGTACTCCACCACTGAGCCACATCTCAACCCCTATTTTGTGTTTAGTTAGAGACAGAGTCTCACTGAGTTGCTTAGTGCACTGAAATCATTGTGTTGGGCTTTGGTTTTCTTCCAGTTTTAGATTTGTTTTTTGAGGTACAGGATTTGACTGTCTCTTCATTCCACCATGTCCATATCCTATATCATCATTTTTGGGTAGGTATTTTTGTGCTTACCCTTGTTTTTCTTTATATGCTTTAGAGAGGTTCCTTCACCATGTCCTGTCTTATATTGTTTCTGATTAGAGTAAGGAAGAATCCTTCTTCTTCTGTATATAATATGCCCCTTTTCTCTGGCTACTTGCAAGTTTGTGTGTGGTGTTGATTTTCAGTAGTTTGTATATGATGCATGTTGGTGTATTTTATTCTCATTGGCATTATCTGAATTCTTCCCATTTGTGCTTTGCTGTCTTTCATTAATTTGGGGAACCTAGTCACTATCATGCCTCCCCCTTCTTCAGTATTCAAATTACAAGTACGTCAGACTATTTAAAATTGCTCCACTACCCTAGATCCTCTGCTCTAAATTTTTTCATTCTCTTTTCATCTTTATTTTTTCTTCCTGGCGATAGTTTGAGTTCAACTGATTCTATCTTTAGTTGTGTTGAGACTAACGATGAGGTTGCTGATGGCATCTCTACATGTCTTATCCTTTCAAGCATTTCCACGTAATTCTTTTTTATAGTTGCTGTATTGCTCCTCAAATTCCTCATGTACATTGTCCATCTTTCATGGACCTTGTCCATGAAATGTATTCATGTACATTGTCCATCTTTCCTGTTAGAACTTTTAACACATCAATCCTCTATCTTAAATTCTGTATCTGATAGTCCCAACATCTGGGGAATATCTGATTCTATTCTCTCGACTGCTTTATCCTCTTGACAAGGTGTTCTCTCCCACCTTGCTCCTTTATGAGTCACCTGACTTTGTTGGCATCCAGTGTCTTGGCAGGATGGTAGACATGGAGTAAGTATTATTGATTCCCAGAGATTGGATGTCTTTTATTTTGCTAGTGTTTCAATATGGGAGGCATAGTCAGTCTAGCCAAGACTTGAGCAGGGTTTGATTTTTGCTGTTCTAAAGCTTATCATCAGTTAACACATTCATAGACTTAAAACACATTCACAGACTTAAGACTCTTCCAGTCCTAATTTGTGGTCAGAGTGAGTGGTAGCTGTTTGCTGGAGAAGTATCTTCAGTGTCTGCTCAAGCACCAGTTTCATTGCCCCTAACAGCTTCGTGGCAGGGTGTGTCTCTTTCTGTTCTTTCTCTTCCCCCACAGGTACATTGAAGTTCCTTGCCTCTCTGTGCTACATAGCCTGATGGTAAGGTGGGTGGGTATTGCTCTCAGGATTAGGCAAGAGTTGTGTCTCTGAGTCTCACAGGCAAGTTCATCTCTGTTTTCTGCCCCTCTGTCTTAGGTAGGAAGCCTCTAATAATTTGGGTCAGTTTGCTTGCTCATCCCTGCCCCCTGGCTGGAGGGTATTTCTGTGTTCTCTTTTCTCCTCATTGCAATGAATCCTAATTTGACGCTGGAAGCAGCAGAGTTTCTTGCTCTTCCATCAGAAAATTAAGATTTTTATTCCTTCCCTCAAGCCACTGGATGTTAGTAATATCCCCCAGTTATGACAATCAAACACGTCTCCAGACATTACCAAAGCTGGAGGCAGAGATGCTCTTTGTTTATAACCACTGGCCTGGACTCTTTTTTCTGGGCACTCGGGAGGTCCTTGAGTCCTGTGCATTCACACAGGCATGTTCCTCTTGTGTTTGAAGATGCCATAAGGCCCCTTATCATTATGTTTTGCATCACTGTGACAAAATACCTGAGAGAATTAGCTTCAAAGGAGAAATGGTTGATTTGGCTCATGGTTTCAGAAGTTTCTATCCATGGCCAACTGGCCCTATGGCTTTGGGCCTGCAACAAGGGAATGTGTTACAGCAGGAGTGTATGGTGGAGGAAACTTCCCAACTCATGGAAGCTGGAGCTTGGAGGTAAAGAGACAGAGGAAGGGGCTGGAGTCCCAACATCCCCATTCAAGGGCATGTCCCCAAAGGCCTAACTTCCCTCCATAATGTCCCACCTTCTAAAGGTTCCACCATCTTCCAATAGCACCACAGGCTGGCCACCAAGTCTAAACCATAGATGTCATACTTAGTCTTTAGAAATTTGTTAACAGTTTTTGGCTGAATTCTTCTTTCTGGCTTATCAGGGGTCTCATATGTGCTCCAATAAGCAGGTGCTTGCCTTCTGTCATTCCTAGGATGCATGTAAATTTCTCCAGGTTTTGAGTTAATTGGTTACCCTATGATCTTAGCTCTCTGATCAGAGTTTAATAGTAGTTGTGAATTTGCGGACTATTTAGGCTATCTTTGGGAATAGTGCGCTTTCCAGCATTCTGTACCATAAGTGAGAGCTAGAAGTCTGACATAGACAATTTTAAACTTTTCCCAACTATCCTGTAGAGCAACTTGCAGACTTTTAGAAGTCAAACAACTTCCCCACATGTAGATTTGAACCAATGTCTTCTATTCACCTGTACAAATTCATTTCATATTGTTATTCTATGTACAGTGATACAGTGTTAGTGATCATTTTCTGTTTATCTTATTCCTCTTTTAATTTATACCCCCCAAATAGATTTAGATGGTGGTGCAAAGAACTACTGGGCAGCATGGGGGAGAAGTATGATGGAGGGCTGTGTTTTGGTGGGTACCAGGCCGGCTCCCATCTCTCTCACTTAAGTTTCAAAATCAGATGCTTGTAGGGCCCAGGCAAGAAGTATAAATGAAGTGTGCTGGGGCTGTTTGCTTTTATTTTCACTGACACTTGTAGTCTGCTTTTGATGGTGGCAGGGATGGAGAGAAATCTTTCTTTATAGGAAAGTGCAAGCAGTGCAAGCAGAATATGTAAGTACTCTCTCTCTGCCTAAGGACTAGGAGAATTTATTTGGCCTGCATATCCATATCTCTACATATCTATATCTATCTATAGAATATAAATTGGGGTATGCATTGTGACAGTTTCTGGGGATACCCTATTATCTTAAAGCTGCCCATTAAAGTTCTCTGTGCATTCCAAGATTATTCCACTCAACATTAAATATCGATCAAGCATGCACTACTTTCCAGTTTCTTTTCTAGGCTCCTAGGATTCAGCAATGAATAAGACCAGTCCTGTCATCACGGAGCTTACATTTTGGTTTGTGGTCTACCAATAGGGAGGGTGGGAACTGTGAGCCTGGAGAATGTTGCTTACAAAGCACGTTGCTGCCACTTACTCTCAGCCAATCATTGTCAACCACAGAAGTTGACTCCCTGTTGGCAAAGTTTTCAATTTTCCGAGGGGAGGCAACAGTTAGATTTTTACTTTAAATTTCAATTTTCTTCATTTTACATACTGTTTCAACTTTTAGAAATAATTGTTGTGACGATTAAACAAAACCTGTCAGTAAACAGACTGTGGCTTGAGACCTCTGTCTAACACCATCTTTGCCCTTGTTGATCTGCCCGAGAAGAGAAATGCAGGGGAGTGAGTGACAGCTGTAGCCATGCTTAATTCCATTCTTTGGAAGCAGTGAACCAGTCGTCAGATCTGGCAATCCCAAGGCTTGATTTGCAATACAAAGTTAAACAATTTGGAGAAAGCCATTCCAAAAATCAGCCTACAAACAAACAAACAAGTGACCATGCAAATCAACAGCTTATCATTAACCTGGAATCAACAGGCTGTGGTCAACAGATTACTTTCAAGCAAAGGATATTGCAATCATCAACCTGCTAGCAAGTTTGAGGCTCATTTGAAAAATGATCACTATTGTTGTTCAGTCATATTCCAAAGAACATGGTACCCTGTGGTCCAAACTTGTAGCCACAATGAATTTTGTAATGGTGCTCATTTCTTTATTAAGTTCAGTGTTCCTGAAAAGACCTCAACTTTTTTTTTTAAATTATACTGTTTATAACATATTTCCTCCTCTAGTCCCCCAAAAGAAAGCTAGTTGGGGCTTTCTTGATACTGCAGGTTACATAGTGAAGCAGGTGCATGTTTTCTGACCTGCTCCATATTTTGTTAGTTTTGCGGTGATAGGTGTGTTTAGAGCTGTGGTGGCTGTTGAAATGGTCACTTGCCGACAATACATCATTCCATGAACTGGTCATTCCCATTGTCCCTCTTTGCTCTGAACATTTTCTTCCCTCTGTCTTTTCCCATTTCACTCCTGATCCATCTTTTCCTCAAAGTTCACTTGGAGGCCTGTGCATCCTTTTCCTGGGGCTCCTGATCTAGCTCCTCTGGCCTCTGGAACTCAGCCTCACATTTACTTTTTCCATTTGATTGGCCAGAGCTTTTAGCTTGGAGGCTGTTTTCTACCTTTTAATCAATAGAAAAGTCTACTTTTGAGGTCTTCAGATTAAGCTCCCAGGAGTTGCACTGGGGATACACTTCATGTATCAGTCTTTTCATTGGAGCCAACCCTTGCCCAAATTTTTATGTCCTCAAGCTTGGCCATGTATTTACTGATTTTCTTCTGATTCAAAGTGGGTCATTTGTTCCTCATTACTCCTATTCTGATGGTTGTCTCTGACTTGTTGGGGATCTGACTACAACTCCCAAATTCCAGCTCACAGAAACTCGAAGACTGAGATTCTTTATTGTAGATATTGTCTGATCTAAGCTTCCCTAGATGCCCAAGCAGGGAAGCACCTTGGGCCACACTCATTGTTCCTGAGACAGGGAAAAATCCAGCTTTTCACCTTCTCCAATAACAGCTGCTTTTGAGAGCACGCCGCTGGTTTCTGTCAGGCCACTTCTAGATTCAGCTACATATTTTGTATGAGAAAAGAAGAAATTTGATTTTTTGTTTTACAATTTTACTGAGTCTTATTGTACTGAAATTACATTCTGAATATTTCTGCAGAAAGATGCTTAAGGGAAGTGAGGTGACATGCTTTATTTTAAAGTCTTCTGAGCACTCTCTTGGTGTTAATAGAGGGAACCTGTGTGGGCTTTTTTAATTAGATGCTTTGGATCATGCAAAATGAATTTATGAGGATAATGATATGAATAACTTTAAAAATCAAAAACATTCCTAAAGTAGAATATTAATTATCATATTCAGACCAAATTGAGGAAGCAAAACTGATTTCTGTTCCATGTCTTTTTCAAAATATAGATTTTTGAATTACTCCTCAGTCATCATACTGTGAAAAAAAACAAGCAAGTCAATCTTCAGCAGATTGGCTAAAATTTTCTCTTTTTGATGTTGAATTTTTTGTCTAAATAATTTTACCCATATTTTCTTTATTTGAGGAAATAATCACTTACTGTAATCTTTGAATCACATGTTACTCTTACATAAAAGTAAGTCATAAAAAATTAACACTAGAAGGACTATCTTTCATTTTTTAACACTGATAGCTATTTAAGAGGTCACACATCTTGGGATGTGACTTTTTAAAACTATAATTGATCTGAGTTAAAAGAAGTGTCACATGTACTATTCATACATGATATGCTTTGTTTTACTGCCAAATACTACTAATCATTTCAAAGGGGAAGATTCCAAGTTTACAAGACTCCTTTGGTGAATGTTTATAATAATTTAATAAACATTAAGACCATCATTCATTTTTAAAATTTCCTGTTTTTCTAACCATCTAGCTCCTGATTGTATTCTAGTGTAATATTTCCATCAATTGAAATAATATCAAATGGAATAACTTGCAGATTGAGTTTGATAATCTATTGCATGACTCTAAGAAGTTTTAAGAGTGTTAAAAACCCATTTCTTGTCATTAAAATTTTTATATTCCACATCTTTGCTGCAAAATGTTTACACGGTTTAATCTCCTTGGCCCCTAAATACACATATTTATCATTGACTTGAAAAGATATCATCTATTTATGACAGTTTCAAAACTGGAACATAATTTTTAAAAATATCAACATGGTACAGTAAGCTGCAGCATCAAGTTGTCATCCTAACTTTAATGAAGAAATTTGTTACCTTTGAGACCTAAGGAAGGACATTTTGTTTATGTAAATTGTCTGAATATTTCCTAGATGTTGCATTCGAGACTTTACTGATTCCATTTTTTTAAGGGTCTTGCTAAACAACAACAACAACAACAACAAAAGCAACACCAAAAAAAGGAAGACACCAAGTTAAATCCTGTTGACTTGGTACTTAGATTTTTTTGACACCTTACCCAGCATCATTGTTCTCCAACTCCAAATCCCTTTGTAGCTCTTACGATGGGGCCAATCTATTCTGGTGTATTATTTTTCTTTTTTAGAGGACCTCGATTTAAATCTGCGCATTGCCAAAGGCAAGGAGCCAAGAACATGGATAGAAAGGTAAGATCGATGTCACAGTAGCCCCTTCTTTGATATTTTCCTTTAAAAGCAGCCCTTTAAGCTTTATTTTTCATAATATTATCCATGGATGGAAAGCACAGAAGTGAGTAGAAATTTAGCCTCTTTGGTAGCACTCACGAGTTAAGAGGATGATTAATGAGTGTGGCAAAGGACGCTGTAGCACAAGAGTCCGTGGAAGTTAAACAAAAGTGCCTTCAGAATTTCCAAGGATTCCCATGATCCATAGTAGGACCTCACTGTGCCTGTCCACTCTTTCTATTTTTGATTAGATTTATAAACACAGCACCACATATTTTCATGCGGCTTATCGCCCAGGGGCAGAATTAGATTGACTGCGCTGAAACTGTGAGGCTTGTGAGTTTTGGGCAAGGGCTAGAGTGAAATAAGTAGTGTAATTGTTTTTGTGGAGTGAACGTGGGATCTCCTCTGTTCTGAATTACACATGGCTCAACCCTTTGACCTAACCAGCCTCTGCAGTGGCTGGCAGAAGTCCTAAAGCTGCTCAGAAAGGGTCATCGCTGTGAGAGCTGGAACGTTATCTGTCAGGCAAGATGTGGGCCAGCAACTCTATTCAATTACGCTCATTACTGGTGAAGCACAGTTGTGACCACCTCCACTCCATTTAACCCGTCATCCTCTCAGTTATTAGTGCACCAGGAGGTGCCCGTAAGTGGGAGTTTTGGAACGCAGATGCAGCATGGATTCTTTGATGAAGAGACGGTTTTCATCGTGGTTGCTCATTTTGTTTTTGTTTATTAAATTTGGGATCGTCCTCGGGAATGTTGTGTTTGAATATTCAAATGTTACTATGATGAATTTTTGTTTTGAACATATAAGGTTTGGGGAAATCAGTCATGGTCAAAGCTCTTTTGGCTTAATGAGTTTAATTTAAATTCTTTCAAAATAGACGGTAACCTCTGGATGTAATTCCCTGAAGTAATGAAAGCTAAGGCAGATGCAGAGAACTTTCAGGAAAAAGGTAGGAGAGAGTTGCAGGTGCTGGCATTTTTGCAGAGGTGGAGAATTCATTTTGTGATTCATGACGATGAGTTGGATAAATAAAGCTATCTAGCTATAATTGTGTAGCCATGTACTTGAGTATTTGTTTTGACCTCAGTAAGTTATAGTTCTGAAGGCAACAGAAACAGAGCATTTGGGTTTACATTCTGGCACTTGACATTACATGCAAAACCAGTCCTATTTCTGAAATGCTTCTAAAAACTTTTTATTTACTTTGTTTCATCATCATTGATTTCACAAATAAAGGCCTCCATAGGTATGTTATGCTTACTAAAACCTGGAAATAATTTTGCATTTAAATTTTTTCTTTCCCATCTGAGCTATTCAGACTGAATTTTTAAAAATTTTTTTTTTAGTTGTTGATGGACCTTTATTTTATTTATTTATATGTGGTACTGAGAATCGAACCCAGTGCCTCACTCATGCTAAGCAAGTGCTGCACCACCAAGCCACAACCCCAGCCCCAGACTGAATATTAATCCAGATTTTAGTCCATGACATTTAAACATTTCTTCAAAGTGTACACGACTTTACATTTTTTTTTAAATTGTATTTTTTTTTACTCCAGGGACTCTAAAACATGAAAACAGGGATCAGCTACAAAAGAATCAAAAATGTTAAAATATCCTACAAGCCTTCTCCCTTCCCAAGAGGAAGGCATCCAGAACCCTCCCCAGGGTTCTTCTCATTAGCAGCAAAGGGGTTGCTCTCCACGTAATCTGACATGGAATGCTTGGAGCAGGCAGGTGCAAATTGCAAGCTGTTTCAATCTGGCTGTTAT
>PVHX01006740.1:42500-97762 GCA_004024805.1 Geosciurus inauris
AGATGTGTTCTCTGCTGGTCCCACTTAGCAGCTTCATCATGATTTCCACCTGTACAGAACAGCCAGTCCAGATCCCAGTGGGGTAGCATGCTCTACAGAGCATTTAGTTTATAATTTTTAATTCCTAAGGCTCAGGGGAAATTTTGCCAACCTGTAGGTTTTTACATTCTATGTCATAATCTGCGTGTTCACATCCGTAGATTCAGCATGGCACTTTCCATGTGTGTGTGTGTGTGTGTTTCTTCTAAGTTTGTGACCCAGTGCAAAATAAAGGGCTAGTAATAATAACAACTTCCATTCTTAAGTGCTTATCACATGTTATTCATATATGAAGCACTTTGTGCGTAGTATCTCCTTTAATTTCATATTTCTTTGGAGTGATGTATCAGGCTACAGATTCAGTTAATGCAATAAAGGCCACGATGACAACGGTTAGACAAGCCCTAGTACTTTTCTATTTTGTTGCCTCCAGCCCCTGAGCCACTATCTTCAGGATCATGGTTCAAGATGACTCGATACCACTGCCAGGTTCCAAGAACTGAGAGGAAGGAAGGCTACATGTGGGGAGTTAAGGTGTCAGTTTTGTTCATATCCGCCCACTAGAAACTCTCACCTGCCACAGGCAGCTGTAAGAGAGGCTGGGAGGTATTGTCCAGAGGCGGGAGCCCAATTTCAAGCTGACATTGGAGGGGCTGTGTTGTTAAGAGAATGTATACTGGGGTCAACTAGCAGATCCCACCCCAGATATATTTGCACGTTATTCTCATTTTATTGATGAGGGAGTCAAGTTTACCACTTGGCCGAGAACGAATGAGAGAATGAGAGACTCAAACCAAAATGTGCTTGACTCTGTGGCCTGTGCATTTCACCCCTCTGTTTGTGGTTGTGTGGGAGATGTCACTGGTTAACGGGACAGGGCATTGGGAAGGAGTGTCACCATAAAATCTAGAGTAGTGGTAAGATCATGCGTTAAGAGTGAAGCTCCAGAGCTGGGCCAGACTTTAAAGAGCAGCTTACCTTTATGGGCAAAGTGGGTACGGGCAGGATTGGCAGGGCTGGTAAGTGCTCAGGAATGTGAAGGAGAGGCTAGAGCCCCTCAGCAATTCTCTGGTTTCTCAGTCCACTCAACTCTGGATACAAAATTCTGGGGTCATCTGCACAAGAACAGTTTTTATTTTTTATTTTAATTAATTTATTTTTAGTACTAGAGATTGAACCCAGGGGCCCTCTACCACTGAACCACATCCTCCACCCTTTTTACCTTTTATTTTGATCCAGGGTCTCACTAAGTTGCTGAGGCTGGTTTTGAACTTGCCTCAGCCTCCGGAGATGCTGAGATTGAAGGCATGTGCCATTGTGCTGGTCCTAATAGCAATTTTTAGATATTTGATTCCTGTGTTGGTCAACTTTGCATTTCTGTAACAATACCTGAGATGAATCAACTCTGAAGGAGAGAAGGTCTCAGAGGATTCAGTCCAGGGTCGTTGGGCACTATTGCTTGGGGCCTTGGTAGCACAGTGCATCACCACGGGGATGTGTGGCAGGGAAGCTGCTCACCTCATGGTTGCTGGAATGTGGACAGAGAGAGAGAAGGAAGACTGTGTTCCTGCTGTTCCCTTTTAGGGCACACTCCCAGTGACTTAACTTCTCCCCACCAGGCCCCATCTCCCCTAAAGATTTTGCCACTTCCCAGTAGTGCCATAGGCTGATGACCAAGCCTTTGAACACATGGGTCTTTGGGGGACATTTCTGGTCCAAACTCCAATACTTCCCTTGAAGGGAAATTGAACTTCCTTGTTCAACTGGGGTAGTCTGTGGTAAGATCCCCCAGGAGAATGGTGTGCCCTTTAGTGCAGTAGAGGATAGAGCAGACCTTCTTTACAAATTTATGTTCTATTGAGGAATTTCTTCACTAAGAATTCTTATTCTCTAGGGGCAAAAGAACTAGGAAGCTCTGAGGAAACCTCAGAGTCTTAAGTTTTCTGTGGAGTTTTAGAAGTGGAGTGTCATGTGATGATTTGGTTGTGTGAAGTTCAATAAAATGGCATTAAGAATCATCATACTAATAGTACATCACATGTTTGGGGAGAGATAGAGACAGTCTTAGGATGTAAGTACATATTACAGGCAAACACTATGCAATAGAAATATAAGGTGAGCCACTAAGTCATTTTAAATTTTCTAATAGCCACCTTAAAATTTAAGAGAAGCAAATGAATTTTAACAATATCTGTAATTAAACCTGTATTTCCAAGATATTGTCATTTAAACTTCTAACCAATTTAAAAAGTTACAGACATTTTATGATTTTTTTTTTCACAAAGCTTTGAAATTCAGTGTGCTTGTTACCATGAATATCAATGCAGACTAGCTCCTTTTCAAGGTCTGTAGTCATCCTGTGAGGGTTAGTCTCTAAGTCTGAAAGACAAGAACAGGCATGGAAGACAATAATTTTCATGAATGATAATGGCCTGATTCTGGAAATAAAAAAAGATGTAATCCCAAAGTAGGGCAGAGTAGAAGAAATCAAAGAAGAGTTTTAGATAAAAAATTCAGCAAATATTTATCATCCCTACAAATCCAGTCAGATATTGATATAGGAAGGAGTTAGACATCTCTATTCTGGAACATATCCAATTAAAAATATTTGATGCATTTCTAAACTTCCTTTGGAAGAACCTCCAAAAACTTCAATTGCAAATGAGATGTGTGATTTTATGGTCTGTGAACAAGGAAGAATATTTTACCTATAAGAATTTAGAAACTGCTAGCTATTATAGAATACAATGTCTTTGGCTAATGCAACCTTAAAAAAAACCTTTACATCATCTGCCAATGTGATTACTTAGACAAAGTATAATAGTTATATGTTCTCCCTATGATAGTGTTATAATTAGCTCACATCATCTAATAAGTAAATAGCAATATATTTCACCCTTTTAGATGCTTTTTAAAGGAAAGCTTTGTAAGAAGTGGCAGCATTTCAACACTATTTATTCAAATTATCTCAAAGAAATGTGAAATTATTAGATAAATAGCAATTTATAGCAAAATGTCTAGGAGAAAGGTTTTCTGAAAACAAACTTTTGAAAACAAAATTTTGTCAAATTCATGATATCTTGAGTCCCTTAGTATAGGAGAAGAGTAATTAAAATAAGTACACACTGATCTGTAGAATGAGTCAAGTGGCATGATTTCCAGATCGTTTGGAAGGTCTTCATGCACCCTGGACTCCCACCTGTGTGCTCCAGTGTGAAGGCATCCAGAGAAGCTTATTCACCTAGACTTTCCCAGGCAAAATGACAATATGCTGTGGAGCTGACCCTGGAGGTTGGCATCAGTCATTTTTGCAAGGTGTGATTAGGAAACAGAACAGTACATCTCTTCTAGCTTACTCTGCCTTTTCAAACTCACTTCCAAAGTAAACTGCCATACTCGGCTTCATGTTCTTCTTGCAATTCCAACTGGTCTTTCATTTTAGGCAGACAATTAGCAAAAACATTAAAGCACTCGATTTAGTAAATTCCCAGAAGAGTTTGTACATATACTATAGATCTGCATGCCTTCAGCTCTGCCTCACCCAGAACTGTGTTTCATGGGTGTACATCGCTTTTCTGATCTTAGAATCTTTAATTTTATGAATATATAATATGATGGCATTAGAAACGTGGTTAATGCTTGAGTTCTAAATGGCAGCAAAGTCAAATCTGGGACAGGTGTGAGAAAGGATCAAGTAAAGATTTTTAGATATGAACAAATAGGAAGAATTATAGAAGTATATAGGTAGTAGGACAGGTAAACTGATGGTAAATGATGTGGTTGCACAAGGGAGGATTTTTCCTTTTAATTCCTTTCACTGAGGTTATTCCAAGAGTAATAAAAAAGAAAATGAATATTATCAATTTCATGTAATATTACTTAGTCAAACATAGCTATACTTATTAATAAAAGCAGATTTGAGGATATGCAGGGATCATACCGTCCTTTCTCCCTGTTTTCTCCTGGGAGTTGAGGAGGATGGTTGTTTCTGTGCTTCTTGCTAGACATCAGGGGGTAGCATGTCCCAGCATGCAGATTAGCTGTTAGCATGTGTGTGTGACTATGTCACGTAGAGTTCCTTGGTGGTAAGCAACAGCGATGACTTCTGGCTAATTTAAACAGAAAGATTTCATGGGCTCATAGAATCGATGATAGGAATGGGCAAAACCCACAGTGCCTGGAAATATAGAAAGCTGGAAACGGAGCAGCTGTCTCACAGCAGAAGTGGTCTGGGTTCTGATGCAGCCACTGCCACTGTGATGAATAATTTCCAGGTGTTCTTCTCATCCTTCTTTCAGTTCTCAAAAGTTCAAAGTCATAAGTGAAAGCATTTGACAGGCCATGCTTAGGCCTTCTGCCCACATCCTGGCTTTATCACAGGCTAGGAGAAATAGGTTCTGTGAAGCCCTCCTGGCTTCTATAGTTGAAGCCAAAAATGGAATTGCGCTTCAAGACCATTCATAATGGGACAAGAAATAACTCTTAGTGAGGGGAAATGAATGCAAGCCACGAGAAAAGTACACCAAACAAATGTTCCCTACAGTTCATATGTCTTGGATTATTTACTGATCACATCCAATTGTTAACATAAATATACCTTAAATGAAAGTGGAAATGGCATATGCATGGTTAGTTGGACATAACTAACTGGTAATATTTTGCTTAGAATTATGTACAGCACTAAGAATTCTTTATGTAACTGTTTTCTTCTCCTCATTCACTGAAAAGTGTATTTATTGAACATTTTCCATTTTCTAGACATTATGCCAGATACAGGGAAAAGACTATGAATAGAACAGACATGGAAGAGCCCTATGCTCATGAAACACATGACATCAGAGAAGTCACAATGAGGGCAGCTCTGGGGACTCAAATTAATTCAGATTAATCTGGTACTCTAGAATTAGTCATAATTTTATATAAGATTTTGGCATCTACTTTATAAATAAATAGCATTTCTTGGATTCAGGAGTATTTCTAGAAGTATGGGCAAAATAGAAAAAAAATTGTGTGTGTGTGTGTGTGTGTTTGAACCATAATCTAGGTTGAACTTTGCTGATCTGAAAATCCGAAATGTTCAAAAATCCAAACATTTTTGAGCAGTGACATGATGCCTCAAGTAGGAAATTCCATATCTGACTTCATGTGGTGGGTTGTAGTTAAAATGCAGGTATATTAAAAGTACTGCATGAAAATACCATCATGTTATATGTATAAGAAACATAAAGGAGTGTCATGCTTAGACTTGGGTCTGATCCCAAGGTATCTCATTAAGTATATTATACACATATTCTAAAATCTGAGAAAATCTAAAATCTGAAACAATTCTGGTCCCAAGCATTGTTGAAAAGGGATACTCAATGAGATGACTGGAATACGATTTAGTTCATTAAAATGAGCTATGTGCAGCCTAGGACTAAGCATGCTGAGAATTTATGAATTAAAGAGGCCTAATATAAACACACATTTTCAGTGAAAAAGTTGAGATGGAAATGTAGGCTTTTTGATACATCAATGATGTGGTCAGTATCTTAGCAGCTGTCAGAAAATGCTTTTAAAAAAAGTAATTACCTTTATCAGGTAAAATTCTCCGTAATACTTATTGGCCATCAGAATAATAAGTTGCACAGCATTGATTAATATTAATTAATTAATTATAATAATATTGTATTAAATTCCAACTTCACTATGTCTTTTGCTACCATGTGACAATTGATATGTTGCATTTCCCTTTTGAGAAAATCTCTAAGGTTTTCTAGGAGAAAAGTACTAAGGTAAGAGATCAGAGAGCTTGATCTCATGCCAGTATCTCAGGGCCAGAGGGGAAAGGTCATCTTGATTACACTACAGTGTGTCCTGTGGTCTAATCCTCAGACATTTATCCTTGGGTCTTAAGGAGACAGCTTTGGAATCAAGAATGAGATTGCCTTCAGTTGTGGAGGGCCTTATCAGACCTCACTGCTAACATGTAACATGGAGAAACAGCATGTTGTGGGTAGAGTAGGAGATGAATATGGCCCTTCACTTGGTAATGCTGATGGAACATGGGATGGACAGAGCTGCGAGTTAAGGCTTGATCAGAATCAGAGAAGACACTAGAAAGGACATGGCAGGGTCGACCATGGGTCAGTGTTGGAGACCACAGTAGTCCCTTGAGTGGCCCTGGCAGCAGCTCTGGAATAGACAAGTGGTTTCCTCAATGGCTTTGTGGAGTCGAGGTACCATCCATGGTTCCATGATGGATATGTAGCTACTTGTGGTTTGAATAGCATCACCTTGAACATAGAATCCTTGACAACAGGCAGTAAAGCAGAAATGCCCACAGTAAGGGAGGAAAATGGCAGGTGTTCCAAAAAAGCTGAGAGGGATGAGTTTTGAGCATATGTAAAATTACAATGTTTCCAGAAGAGATGAAGGTACAAGATCTGTAATGTTTGCATCTGTTGGAGAATCCTGGATTAGGTTTATAATGGTGACCTAAATGTATCCTCATATTGGTGTAGCCATTAGAAACATACACGAACAAATATTTGTGATAAAATAATGTACAAGCACTTGTGTTAAGAGCATAATTCAAATTGTCTGAGTAAATACATGAACGGAACTGATTTCCCTGTAGTGTACATAGCCTAGATTATTTTAGAAGTGATACTGTGTAAAACTGTTTACATTGTTCTCATTTATAGCTCTTTTTCCCTTAAGATGGAAAACAGGTGTTATATAAAATTTATAGAACATTTAAAAATATTTTTTGCTTCGGGACATTTCAACTATTATTAAGAAGACGGAAATATATAGAAAAATCATTTGCTTTAGGTTTATTGAACTGACCTGGATTTGTGTCTTCGGATACCATGTGGCTCCTAAGTGATTTTAATCTCTTTCATTGATTTGGAAGACTAAAAATAAACACTCAAGAAAACATCCTTCCTATCGAAATATAGAAATATTTTATGTAGATATTAGATGTATAAAGTGTTTGGCCAGTTTATAGAAATAATTAAAGTTTCCTTGTTTGTTTTTTAACTTGTATTTTATTTTATTTAAAAAAGGAACAGCAGAGTTCTAGTACAAGGTCAAACTGGAGAAAGAACATTTTAATCAAATATTTGGATGTCAACAGAATGCAAAAAAACCCTTAATATATTTTCTTCTTAGAATACATTGCCAATTCACAAGTAATCAGACAAATTTTCCCAGGAACTCAACAGAAGGTCTATTCGTATTGTCTTTTTTCCTGTTTTTGTTAATGTTAAAATTGAATTCATTGGCAACACTTGACCAGTTCTTAAGTAGTTATTTTTATATCTACTCTTTGAAATGATGTTAGTGAAACCTCCAGTGCATGACTTTGAAAAATAATATTTTATGAAATCTGTTATGAGTAGCTGGTCAAAGAAAGAATCTTTCTAGGAATCATTTTAACATTTGAGTATATTTATTATTTTAGTTCATTGGTAACAGATGGATTCATGCATTTAAACCACTAAGGTTTTGTTCCAGTGGAATTTTTATACCTTCAAAATAAAAATGCAAACACAAGAATTTGTATGATGGAGAAAAGGATGCTTAAGAAATGCAGAATTGTACAATTGCTAGAACTTCAGACCATGTAGCTGATTATATAGAGTGTTCTGATGCAAATTCAGCTATGCCATGAAAAAACTGAGAAAACAAATCTTGTTTTCTGATGTATTTGTGATATAATAATGAGTGTCTTAGCAGGTGAACAGATTGCTGAATTGTTTACCTTCATCTTCTTATATATTTCATGAATTTTTAAAAATTAAACTTGAAAATTTCATTTTGTTTTTAAGTTACCAGAATAAGAATTTTGACTTTATTAGTGCAATTCCACATAAATGTCAAGCTTTATTCGGCTCCATTCCAGAGCTCAATAGTTGCACTTGCACTTTAAGAACATTTTGTAAAAAAAAAATTTTCATAATTTCAGTTTTTTTTTTTTTTTTTTTGCTTCTGGCATAAATTAGTCCCTTCTCTCCAAATTGTTCCATTTGGACTTTCTTTCGGATGCTTTTGTTTACTGTCAAAAATAATTTAATGAAAAATAAAATTATTCTTAGCCTTGATCAGGTTAATTGACCAAAAACCCTATAAAAATGGAAAGTCCTAAATCTAAGCTTCATGAGGTTAAAATTTTGTCTACAATTTGCCAGATTTGTTAGGTAGGTTATTACTTTTGTCTAAACTGAATCTAGTAATACATTATATTAATTTCTTTTGTACTAAAGTGTGCTTCCATGAGATGAAAAGAATTATTACCTGAATGAAGTGTTAGATGCAATACATAAATAGAAATAATGCTCAATCCAAGAGGAGGACATGATTGTTAGATGAATAAACATTCCCACTCCGGATTCCAGGTGTGTTTGATGTCCTATGTCAGGTACTTCATAATTTGGAAGGCAATATTCAGAACTGTATACATACATTTATCTACATTTAGGATAATGTTACCTACATGTAACTTTCCCATGTTTCTAGCTTTCAAACTAGAAAGAGAAAAAAAAAAAAAACCCAACTTTGTTATCACTTTTGGAGGTCTTTTAAATATGAGGGAAAAAAGCAATGTTTTTAATCTTAACCTTTGAATTCCCATAATTGCTTACCTACTGCAAATGTCTTCTTGTTTGGATGTCAGGAACCAAGGGACGCACTCCCACTCTGCGGAGTCTAAGTCCAGCAGAGCACGGATGCCTTGTGCCTTAGGGGACAGCGGGATAAAGCCCTGTAGCAATTACCCATTCAACAGCACTCTAGTGGATTGCAAGTTGGAGTGCTTGGTAATTTACCACGAGGGAGCGCCTTGGGGGAAGAAGGAATATGGCTCAATTAATTAGAACTTGTTAGCAAACTTCAACTATTACCCTATTTAGATTTTCAAATCACTGATATATCAAATACCCACAAGACTTAGAAAGGAAGTCAGAATAAGCAGTTGAGACAGCTAATTTGTCCAGGATGGAACTGGTTCTTAAATGCTATGATAGACTAATTTTCATAGATTAGCATTCCCAAAAAGAAAAGGAAAAGCAACCAGTTTCTTTCTCCCAGACTCGCTGATTTTTAACTCCTGTGTTAATCGTGTGACTTTTATTTTGTTTCTGGGTGAGATGAATCCTCTACAGGACCACCTATGGATGCCTGTGAAAGTCTAATATTAATGAATTAATTGTTGAGGATTATCCAGAGCTTTATTATAGGTTTTGGGTTTCTATTTTTATTCATCATGTCTTCAAAAGGGCTATTGTTGGTATTTAGAAAAGTTAATGTTCTTTTTACATAATTATCTGGTTGCCTATCAAGATACTTTCAGATTATATCTTCTCTGCTTTATAAGGTTTTTAGCCAAATCTCTAATGTTTCTGTGGCAGAGAATACTATTGTCTTCAAATAACAATTATACAACATGTAAATTTTTTAGTAACTTTAGCTCACTTTAACTTTTTAAATTTTTGCCCTAACTATATTAGCCAAGATTTCTAAAAGTGTTACATAATAATATTGATAGTGGACATCCAAATTGTTATTTGTGATTTTGTCTGTAGGTTTTTTGTTTCTTTCTTATTATTGCTGTTGTTTTATATCTAGTATAATGAGGTCTTGCTAACTTTTTTTTTTTTTTGGTACTGAGGATTGAACTCAGGGGCACTTAACCACTGAGCCACATCTCCAGTCCTATTTTGTATTTAATTTAGAGACAGGGTCTTACTGAGTTTCTCAGTACCTTGCTAAGTTGCTGAAGCTGGCTTTGAACTTCTGATCTCCTATCTCAGCCTCCTGAACTGCTGGGATTACAGGCATGAGCCATCGTGCCTGGCTTGGTAACTTTTTTATTATGGCAGGAAATATTCTTATGACTTTAGTTGCCTTTCATTTAAAAATGTGTGTACATCCACCTCTAAAAAATAGCTGAGTGGATTTAATATAGAGCACGTTTGAGTTTGACATAGTTCTCAGTACCCATGTCCTAGTACAATTCCCTAATTTACACTTTTTTTCAGATACTCATGTTGCCTGTCTAGACTTGTGGACATTTATAATTGAAATCTTTTTTTTTTTTTTTGGTACCAAGGATTGAACCCAGTGATACTTAAGCACTGAGCCACATCCTCAGCCCTTTTAATATTTTATTTTGAGACAAGGTTTCTCTAAGTTTGTTAGGGTCTCACAAAGTTGCTAAGGCTGGCCTCTAAATTTTGATAATCTTGCCTCAGCCGCCTGAGTCACTGGGATGATAGATGTGTACTCCTAGGCCCGGCTAAACTTGAAATCTTTGTATTAAGTTTTCAAAATGGGAAAACTATGATGCTTTCTCAAATTTATTTATAAAGTTCATAAGAATCGAGTTTAATATTAGTTTTCTAGTCTCAATTTCTTTAAAAGGAATAATGTTTAAGAGAATACCTTATGTTGTAATTATTGGTGCATGGCTTTCATCATAGAATATAAAATTGTTTTGTTAGTTGTTTAGTTTACGGGCAGGCTAGGTATTTAATTTATAGTATATGATAGGAAATATGGTGCTTGGCAATGAAAAGTCAAGCCGAAGTAGGTAGATTCACAGGAAAAAAGACAAGAATGGGGCCAATAAAACAAACACTCCCCAGGAACAAACACATGCCTTCAGATTTTTCTTCCTCTTGAGCTCATGCAGCTGATTTGAAAGGAAGTGATTGCCTCGTTGAGTCAAGACACTTGGATGATTTGTACTAACCTTCCTCTGGGGGGCAATTTCATTCTCGCTCTTCTGGCCCCCAAGGACCCGCATGGGTGCCCACCGGAGGGTTTCCTGACCAAAGTTCATGGACGATGTAATTTAAGTAAAAGCCCCTATTATGCTCTGTGCTGTTCGGAGTTAAATGATAGGAAAACCTGAGATGTGTGGAAGGGCAGAAGGCAAGCACATGCGTTTTCCTCCCCTGGTGCAGAAGGGAAGAACACAAGAACTGTATTGACCGACGCTGATTCTAAACGCTGGACAGCTAACAGGAAGTAGGAAGCAAATGGAGAGAGTAAAGAGTCATGCCGAGAGTGGTTCCCTGGCTTGCTGGTTTATGTGTCATCCCCAGTGGCTTCAGTGTGGAATCTCACCTCCACATGTGTACGTGTGTGTGTTTGCATAAACGTCGTATTGTCATCTGAAGATCACAAAGAGTTAAACATCAGTCATATTAAAACCTATTGCATTTGTGCTACTTGGTGCCCTACTTTGCATTCCTCAGTGGGTCTGTTGATTTTCCTGTGAGATGATTTTGGATATATCCAAAAGCACACTCTGAGTGATTAGGACCCTGTTAGGATTTATCCTATTAGCATCAAGCTTCTGGTAATATGCACCCTTTCCTAAAATCATCCCACGTTATTAAATCCCAACACCACTCAATGAAATGAAGACACGGAGGTGGTGTTGAGACAAGCCTATGACTTCCAAATTTATAATAGACTATGGGCTTTGTATCCTCAAATTAGCCTGCCGTACAAATTTTTTGGCTTCTTGGGGCAAGATATACCCATAGAAGGGGATGATCATTTTAATTTTTATATTAAAAAATTTAAATCATTAAATTTTTGTCCTTATTTGTTTCTCAGACTGATTTATGTCCTAGTAAGCAATTGGCCAAATAGTAAGTTACAAATAACAAATAGTACAAAATACAGTAGTAGGTTTTGAGAGCATGGTAGTTTAATCCTGAGTAGCACCTGTGTTTGAAGACACATGTCCTCCATGTCTTCCTGGGGGCCTGATTGTTCATGACTGACTGTTTTTCTAGTCACTTGCAGCCATCGAGAAAACTATAAAATATGCTCTTGTATTGTGTTTACTCTTCTACTCGTAAAACTCTGTAAAGGAAGAGGTTTTATTTTACCAACGTAGTCACTTAATAAGCACTCAATAAATAGTGGTTGAAAAAAATGAATGGAAGAATATGACCCATCAGATCTGCACAAGCCAACACTGTACAATGATGGAAGAAGAATTTGAGCAAAAGCTTTAGTAAAGCTTGATTCTGGGGCTGATCAAAAAGTTTGGATTCCTTTACTTATTTTACTAAACTATAAATTTAGGAGGCTGAGAAAAATTGAGGGATGTCACCAACCAAACACGCTTCCCAGCCCCATATGCCTTCGTGTCTTTCCTCGGCCATCTTCCTCTGCCTGTTTGACTTGGCTAATTCCTAATCACAAATTGACTTCAGACAGAATCCAGGAAGTCTTCTTTGAAGCCCTGTATGCTCTAGTTAAATGCTATAATTGTTATAGTGTATTATTTTAGAAATGATGGATAAGGAAAAAAGAAAGGTTGGTACGTATTCAGAACAGATGCAATTGTTTTTGTTCTGTATTTTTTAGTCCATAGTTAGGTGCTCCCGCAGAACTCTGTCATTACCATAATATTAAGTCATAGTAGAGTGTGTATGGCTAGCTCTCTGGTTCTTTCAGCAAGCTGCGCTCTGCAGGAAGCGGGATCAGAGTGTTTTTGTCTTTTTGTTTTATAAATCTGGACGGAATGTTCAGTTCCTAGATGGCACTCAATTAAAAAGAGAAGTGTAGGAAGGTCATGAAGGTAAGGATAGAGGAGAGACAGAATAGAAAGAAGAGGAATCAAAGGTGATCAAAAGGTGTATCTTACTCATTTTAATCAAGAAAGAGCATCTAGCCAGTGAAAGGATTTGGGTATTACTTAGGTTTCCCAGAGAGGTCTATTAAATCAATGAATTCACATCTGCACACCAGGCTCTATGCCAGGCAGGGAGGGTACTACGGTGAGCAGGAAAGGATGTCCTTATCCTCACGGAAATTATATTTTAGTAGGGAAGACAGACAGTGAGCAAGTATGATATGATGTACACAGCAAACAT
Organism: Geosciurus inauris; assembly: GCA_004024805.1. Classification (NCBI taxonomy): domain Eukaryota; kingdom Metazoa; phylum Chordata; class Mammalia; order Rodentia; family Sciuridae; genus Geosciurus; species Geosciurus inauris. The sequence continues at coordinate 55,424 of PVHX01006740.1, forward strand.
ATACATAACAAGCTGGGTGCAGTGGCACATGCCTGTAATCCCAGCACTTTGGGAGGCTGAGACAGGAGAATAGTGAGTTCAAAGCCAGCCTCAGCAACGGCAAGGCACTAAGCAACTCAGTGAGACCCTGTCTCTACATAAACACAAAATAGGGCTGAGGATGTGGCTCAGTGGTCGAGTACCTCTGACTTCAATCCCCAGTACCAAAAATATATATATATATGTTATAAGATTTTTATGTATTTTATACATATATATAAAATACATAAAAATGCATAACAATGTAAAATGTAATAGAAAATATGTGTACATTACAAAACATATGAATTCTATATGTACAGTCTATAACATAGAACTTGGGGATGTTTAAAGGGAATCAGTATGACGGGGTGTCAAGGATTGTCTCTTGGTGTATGCAAGAAAGTTCTGAATTCTTTCTTTGTGAAATCTTACATGCATTATCCCAGAACAGGAAATATAAATTGAATCACTCCATGAGGGACGTTTAAAACTTCCATGTGTTCATCAACCTTCCCAGAATGCAGAAGGTGCAATTTGTATAAACCTTAAGGATTTTCCTCTCCCAGTTGTGTGTGTAAGCATGGAACCCCAAAGAGAGACTTAGCATTTTGGACAGTTCCCAATGCACAGTTCTCCTTCAAGCACATCTGGGCGAGATCCCAATGTCTCAGCTGAAAAGAAGGATGAAAGGATTTGAGAGCCTAAAAACCAAGTACAGTCATCCCTCCATATCCAAGGGGGATTGGTTCCAGAATCTCCTCCCACATACCAAAATCCAGGAATGCTCAGATCCTTCAGGTAAAATTGTGTAGTAATCCTGTGGAACCTGTACACAGACTTCCATATGCTTTAAATCATCACTAAATTTTTTAAAATAGCAAATAAAATATCAAATACAAATAATTGCTATGTAAATGGATGTATTGTTTAGGCGATAATGACAAGAAAAGAAACATTTGTACATGTTCAGCCTGGATGCAAGATTTTGTTCTGAATCTTTTTAAAAATTTTAAAAATTTGTTCTAATTAGTTATACATGACATTAAAATGCAGTTTGACACATTGTACACAAATGGAGTAAAACTTCTCTTTCCTCTGGCTGAACATGGTTCAGAGTCACACTGGTAGTGTAATCAAACATATACATAGGGTAATAATGTTCATCTTATTCCACTGTCCTTCCCCTCCCCTCACTTCCTTCTGCAGAATCTAAACTTCCTTCATTCTTCTCAAACTTCCTCCCCTACCCCCAGCCATTATGGATCAGTATCCGCTTATCAGAGAAAACATTCAGCTTTGGTATTTGGTCGTTAATTGGATCCACAGGTATAAAATCTGTAGATACCGAGAACTGACTATACACTTTTTGAGACTTGTAGTTAAGAATGATTTAACTTTATCTCACTTTCCAGGTCTTGGTTATCTTGGTATTATTTGCCAGTCACTACTTTAGTGGGCAAAGAATTTGGGCTTTGTATTGAATTGGGGAAACTTCCAGCATATGGGTACCAGTAGATGACTGAGGCTGAGATGCCAATATAATAAAGACTGTACCACTATCTTTGCTTTATTATAGGTGAATTATTTTGCCAGCATATGGAAGAATAGACTTAGAACATCACAGTGCTTTGTGGCAGAAGAAAACACACATGCACACACACACACACACACACACACACATTTGCAGCAAATGAGGTAGAATGTCTCAGACTGCAGAATGCCAAAGATTCACACCAGCGTAATAGTTGATAAAGTAACAAAAGTGAAACTCCCTTATGTTTTTTTCTTTATCGAGAACTCAAGGTAAAACAGATTTTCAGTTCTCATAATACTACATCAATAGAACAGAGATTCACAGCAAAAATGTGCCAGTCCAGAAGTAGAAATTAAATTTAGGTTCACGTCAAATTTCCCCTTAACCTTGGAAAAGGAGCTGCTGTTCAGATTAATTTGATCCTAAAATAAATATACGTGGGAGCACCACACTTACCTGATATGTATTCATCTTTCACTGTGAACCACTCTCAAAGTTGCTGTTTTCCTTCTATGGGGCTTTATTTTGCAGTGTTTAAGGCCACTTGAATTATTGTCAGAGTGGATTACGTTTTGCAGAATGCAAATTAGTAGCAACAGACGTATACATTTCAGTCTGCAGGAAGAATGAAAGTAGATTCAGAAAATTGAGAGCAGACCTTTTTCTTTATTACAAAGTCAAACCTGATGCTACAGTTTGAATATTGAGATCAGGACAGAGTAAGTGGAAATGTGAAGTGAGAAATTTGGGGTTGTGGTGTTGAGATTGCTGATGTGTGGTGAATATAATTCCTGACTAAATCATTTGTACCTCCCCTTCATGTTCCTTAAGTTGACATTAACGCGACCTGAAGTAGGCCTCTCTTTTTTTTGCTTTGCCTCCCTCCCTCCCTCCCTCCCTCCTTTTCTCCCTCCTATACCCAGTTACCCAGTCACCCCTTTCCTCCTTCCCTCCTTCCTTCCTTCCTTCCTTCCTTCCTTCCTTCCTTCCTTTCTTCCTCTCTCCCTCCCTCCCTTCTTTTCATTTTCTTTTTTCCTCCTTTTTTCTTTTCACTCAACTATCAACATGAAAATTTAGTTACCGGCTCTAACAATGAACACCCTAATAAGATGGCTACCGAATTCTGGCCACACTACATGAAATACAAGTCAGTAAACAGAATCATTGTGAATTCTACACAGCATTATAACCCCTCCAAAGTCCATTTCTTGAGTATATCCTAAAAAATAGTTTAGCTGAAGTTCTTTTTTTATGATTATTCTAAAGTCTGCATTTGGTCATTTTCTCATTAACTTTTTAGCAATGGAAAGATAGTGTGAACTTGTTTCTGGAATTACCTTTTCTGACCCTTTGCAAGATGATAATTATAAATAAGAGAGGGCTGGAAAACTTGTAAAAAAATTAAGCTTGTAAAGTTGCTAAAATGGTCCTTCTGTGCTGGTGTCGATTTCAAAATTAACATTTTGGTTCATGTGCTTCTAATAATCACTGACCCTTACCTCATGTACTTTCCACAGGAAATGAATACGGCAGAAATTACTTTGACCCACTGATGGATGAGGAAATAAACCCAAGGCAGTGTGGGATGGAGGTCAGCAGAGAGGGTGAGCTAGAATTAAGTATGTAATTTTTGTGTCAGAATATTCTTTTCCATTCATGAAAATGAGGTGACAGAGATCACACATGCAGTTCCATTTAGATTTTGCAGCTTACAATTTAAATGGTAAGTTTTAACCATTGACAACATGATGGGCAGGGAAGGTAATTTTTGATCAAGGACAGCAAGCTGGTCAGATGAAAGAAGCAGCAATCTGCTTTCATCTTAGGCTATTGTGAGCAGTTTGGTGCCATTATAAGGCCCACATAATGCATCCAAGGAACAACATCCCTGTGCAAATGCCTTTCTGTTCTTTGAATTTAAAATGAGCATTCTGCAGGAGGATGCACCTAGCACAGATTTCCATACCCTGCAACTATTTCTCTCCCTGAATGCCTGGAATCACCGCCTAACTTTCGAACCTCAGAGATGCAGAGATCTGATGATTTCCTCTTCTACTATCTTGAAGCTAGTTGTAGTTATAAATTAACAATTCAAAATAGCTCTGCAGGTGCATACCACTATGCAGTTTTATAGTTTTCGAAACATTCTAGGTTTATAAAAATAATTGATGAAATGATGATTGTCACAAAGCTGCTCAGAGTCATTTACAATCCAGAACATCACATTCATTTACTAGATACCAGTCTTTAAATCTCCCCTTATTTATGGAAAGATTGAGCTAAATTCTTACAAACAAAAGAGTTCAAATACAGTGCAAAGATTATTTTATGAAATAGTCCTAATAAACAAACTTATTTTTAAATGATGCAGAGTCCTCAGACTTCATCAAAAGATGCATGTACAAGATGAAATGAGACTTAGTCTCAGGGCTAGTTTCGCCAGCAGTTGAAAAGTGAAGGTGATTTGAAATTAGAGAATCTCAACCTTGTATCTGTGCAAACACACTTGCTGGATGTGAGACATCCCAGTGACTTCAGAGGTGGGGTGGGGTTTCAACTGAATTATCAGTTGAAGTTCAACTACCAGTTGAAGTCTGTTTTTAATCTCCTAGAGATCACAATAGATAAATGTATTTGGTGGAATTTTTGTAATGCAAGAACTCCCTAATTTAGGAAAGCAGTATTATTAAGATATGTTGAATGAATAAAGAATGACTATCATTACAGTCAGGTAAGTTTCATAAGACAAAATGTAGGTTGATTATCCCTTATCCAAAATGCTTGGAACTAGAAGGAATGTTTTGGATTTCAGATGTTTTTCAGATTTTGGAATATTTGCATATACATTATGAGATACGTTGGGAAGAGGACCCAGTCTAAGCATGAAATCCACTTATGCTTTGTATATATTCCATACACATATCCTGAAAGCAATTTGTACAGTTTGCACATGGTGTGGAATTCTCCCCTTTGTGGTGTCATGGGGACAACCGAACCTGTGGAACATTTACAATTTTAGGTTTTTAGATTAGGAATGCTCAGCCTGAATTGTTGGTCACCTTATCCCCTTCCTAGAAAGCATGGATCGGCAACTCCTGTGGTTGAATTGGGTCCATATTTTAGAGCAGGCTGCTTTTCCTCTACACCCACCTGCAGTCCAATCTGAGCTGGTGTGAGCTGGGTAGAGGGGAGCTGGCCTTCTCATTGCAGAGGGTTCTGCCTCTGCAAAGCTCCCTGGTTACCATTTTTCTAACTGCCTCCCCACTTTTTCTTCTCTTTTGCTTCCCATTTTCTTTTCTCATTTCTTCCCAGTATTTTCTCTTTCTCCTTTTCTCTCCACAGTTCTTCCTGAACTGGAAGATTCCTTTTATTGTATTTATTTGAAAAATGTTTCTATGTTCCTTATCATTGGGACAGGTTGAACACTTGAAATTTCTTTTTCTCTCAACAGAAGCAAGAATCTTTCATTTCATATCATCTTCATGATTTGCTTCCCTCCTATGACTTGTAGTTTAAAAAGAGATTTTCTCTAGTCTCCTAAATTCTCTATGTTATGTTTTACTTCCGTGGGACTCTGTATAATCACGTGATATGAAAACTTTGGGCCAGATGTGATGGATAAGGGAACAGTTAGCTCTGCATTCTCCCTCCTTGTATAGTGTTTTCACAAACATGCGCAATCTTAATTGCCAAGTCCCTATACCAATATGGGGTCAGAAAGAAAGAAAATTTTTAAAACTCCTTGTGGAAAGGGACTGTCTTGTCCATTCCCTGCTGTTTTCATCAATTAGTGTCTCAGACATAGGAAGTTTGTGACATATATTTGCCCCAAACCAATAAGAACAGTACAACTGCACTGATTGCTTATGACCCAATACAGGGAACATTAGCTGTGGATCCATCAGTGGTCTCCAAAGAGACATAATTAATAGGATCACACATCCTCTAACACATATCCACATGAGGTAATATATATTATAATATATATTCTATAATATAAATTCTATATCTTTATATGACATATATGCATACATATAACAGGGTATATACATACCTATCTGTCTATCTAGCAGAGAGAAAGAGATTTAACAGAACAGTCTCAATTGTGGGGCTTGGCAAATCTATTTGTAAGGCAGGGTGGCAAGCTAGGAACTCAGATCAGAGTTGATGTAACATTCAGGTGTCTGGATTCTGTAGAGCAGCATGCTGGAAATTGAGGTATAATTCCAAATTGAATGTTCAGGAGAATTCCTTCTTTGTGGAGCTTCAGCCTTTTTCTTCAGGCCTTCAACTTATTGAATGAGGTCCATCCACATTATGGAGAATAGTCTATTTTACTCAAAGTACACTGCTTTAAATGCCAATAATATCTAAAAAGTACCTCCAGAGCAACTAGACTCATGTTTGACCAAATAACTGGGCACTATAGCCAAGTCAAGTTAATACATAAAATTAACCATCATAGATTGCATTTAATAATAATTAAGTCATTGATGATATCTTAAAGGGTGGTGAGACACTAGGTGTATTTCTAATCGCCAAATTTTAATTCTATTTGTTTCTCTTACCACCCTGTTTTTGCATTTGGCATGAGCCCTAGGTATTAGTTACATATTTATTGTTATAATTATTTCTTTAGAGGCTTTCTTCTTTATTAGTCTTTACATATCCTTAGGATCTGGCCTAGTGCTTGGCTCATAGATGATGTTCAATATTTATTCACTAACAAAAATAACCAGATCTATTACATCTCACATGCTCTTGCCTCTTGGCACCTGCACTGCCCACACTGCCTCCAAGGGGACATCAGCTGCTGCCTAGAATTGCTGAACTGCTCTAGTCCTCACCCACTCCTGCACTCCTTCCACCCATTCTCCAGACACCATCCAGAATATGTGCCTTCAGAATCCAATGGGACCTTGCTGCTCCCTTATCAAAGCCCTCTTACCCATTCAGTCATGCATTGCTCAGGTGTGGGATACAGCAGAGAAATGCATCATTAGGCAGTCTGGTTATTCTGTGGGCATCCTAGAGTGTACCCACACAAACCTAGATGTAGAGGCTACTACCCATCTAGGCTGTATGGGATCACTGCCATGTATGTGATCATCATTGCCCAGAGTGTCATCATGCAGGTGTGGCTGTATTTTCCTATCTTCTGTCTGGTGCCTTCCATTTGGTCACCATGTTCCAGCCATGCTGGGCTTCTTTTTGTTCTTACTATGCATGGAGCCCCTTTCCCTGTCCCAGACACTTAGCCCACACAGGTGCTAGGACAGCCTCCTTCCTGCCTCCTCCAATCAATATCCTCTCTTCTCAAAAGCTTATCTTAAATGTCAATTCTCAACTCCCTTGACCACCCTAGGTGATTTCCTCTCTACATACCCTTTGGAGAGCTCACACAAGGGTCAGCAAGCTATGTATCAGCATAATTACCTGTGAAATGTGTTTCTTCTCTACTAAACCATCCACTGGATGCACAGAGGGCACAGATCATGTTTGCTTTGTTCATCAATGAATTCTTAGAGCCTAGCCCAGCCTGGAGCATGTGCTTGATAAATATTTGTTGAACTAGTGAAGAAGTGAGTCAATGAATTCAAAGTGCCAAGCACGATGTCTGATTTGTATCCAGTCTTCTGTAAACCTTAGTTATTATTACTTACTGAGTGCTCAGGTTGAATATAATAACTGAATGATCAACGCAAACCTGCAAAGTGGACATCATTATTCTTATTTTTAAGATGAAGAAACAAATTCTGTGATATTTAGTATCTTTTCTAAAATCAAAGAGACCTGGCAAGTGTGGTTTGGAATTCAGATCCTTAACTATCTTTGGTACAGTTGTCTTTTCCCTAAGGAGTTGTGTTTAACCTTCGAAGAGAGAGGGAGAAAGTCAATAGGAATTGTTGAATTTGAATTTGAAGGGGTCATTGTCTTGCCTTTACTGTTAGATAACCCATCTGATGCTCTAGGAATGAGTCTCACTGGGGCACCGTTGGCCTACACGTGGCTAGCAAAATGATGCATAAGAGAAATACACAAGCCATATTTAAAGGAGCACAATAAAAGTTCAAGCACAGTTTAGTTGCTTACCCTGGGAAGGGAAACATGTTTGGTGATTGATGTACGTATATGTGTTCCAATTCTGAGACTGAGGTAGTTGTGCAACTTACATTCTTTGGTTGTATCTAGTGGTATAAGATATTACCTCCGTGACTTTTTTTTTTTCCTGTGTTAGTGATTGAACTCAGGACCTTGAGCATGCTAAGCAAGTTCTCTATTGAGCACTCAACACTCTTTAAAACCTTCTTCTGGATCTATGTTTTTATGATTAAGTTTTTGTTTTATTATTTTTATTTGCAGGGGGTAGGTACCATCATGGCTTATTGCTTTACAAATTCACAAAAGAACTAAGTATCCTGGATTATTTTTATATGTATGCTATTGCAAGACAATTGCACATAAGAAAGAATATAAGACCACCAAAGTTGGTTGTTTCTTACACATACATAGTAAAATGTATGCTATACAGAGAATAGCTAATGGAAAACATTCATTCTCTTTGATCAAACAATTAGATATTCTATTGTATGATTTGACAAACCATAATGACTTGTTCTAAAATGATTCTTGAGTAATAGATGTCATAATCCATTGAATATGAGGTTCATTTTATTGGAGAAGTATTCTATTATACACGCTCGGCAATATATATTTAAAAACCATTGTTCCAATTATCATCAATTTACAAAAGGTTCTTTTTCAGAACAAGGGGGTGTATTGAGTAGAATTTGAGTCTATGACCCATAGAATAACTAAATAGCCATGATGATTAATAATTTATTTTTGTAATTACATCTGCATATCTATAAATTAGCTGATCAGAAAGTTAACACGTCTGTGTTCTTTTAGCATCTCTGCAAGGTGATGAGAGAACTATCTATAATCGATTAATGGAACTGTTTGATGACAGTGGCCAAAGAGAATTCCAAGGTAAGGGACCAATTATTTTCAATCTTTTACGTTAATATTAGTTGTAAATTGATTGACATGGTTTCTTACAAATGCTAACCTGCCTTTTCTGTATTTAACAGTTCAGTGATGACCTATCTGTGCTTTTGATGGTTACAAATATTCAAATGTAGCTAAGTTTTGGGGAAAATTAATTATGGTGCAATTTCTTATAATTGCATGCAATTTGTAAGCCCAAATGGCAAAAATGATTGAAGACTTACTATCGCAGACTTACTATAAGGACATGTGCATATTTGGAGTTACTAATTTATAAATCTATACAATGCTCTTTCTAAAGACTGTGTCTTAGCTTTTAAACAAGTGCTTTGGAGTGACAGGAGGTAGTGTATTGCTCTCAACCTTAGGGGGGAATTCACACTTGTAAATGTTAGGTTCTTCATAATTATTGTATGTATTAAGCTAGAAATATAAAGGTCATTCTCAAAAAACTAAGTTTTAAATCCTAAATTTAACACATACAAATTCGTGCCAGAATCATAGTGTAGTTTTTAACCAAAGCATTGAATAAAAGTTGCCCTATATGCATATGGTTGAATTCATGGAGAATCATTCTATTAAGTTTTTTCACTGTGTGTGCTTAGTTCTCAGGAATTATTTATTTTTCCTCATTAAAAAACTTCTCAAAACCTAAAAGAGAGGGGCTGGTCATTATTGATGCTATAATAGTTATAGGTGCTTAACTCTGTTGAGTTTATGCTTAGGATTCACCATTTATTAGCTATGTGACTTCAAATCAATTTATTAAGCTTTCTTTTCCATTTTTGGCAAATGGGGATGGGGCGAGGGAGAGAGAAAAAGATTTTGTTTTCAAGAATTGATTTACATAGGGATGGAGGCTGGCAAGTCTATCATCCCCAGGGAACACTGGCAGCTTAAAGGATCAGGGAAGAATTGATGTGAAATTCAAGCAGGAGTTGACGCTGCAATCTTGAGTTCAGATCCCATGGGGCAGCAGGCTGGAACTCAAGAAAGAGTTGATGTTGCTGTCTTGAGACCAAAATCTGCAAGGCAGGCCAGCAGATTGGAAACTCAAGTAGGGCTTCCCTACTGTGGTCTGGAGACCAAATTCCTACTTCTTCAGGAAACCTGTCTTTACTTTTAGATCTTCAACTGACTGGCTCACATATATTACAAAGAACAATGTGCTTTACTCAAAATGTACTGGTTTGAATATTGATCACATCCAAAATATGTCTTCACGCTAGCATGTAGTCTGGTATCCACCAAACAATGGGGCATGGTACCCCGGTCAAGCTGGAACATGAAATAAAGCATCATGAATAGTTATGCAGAAGCCAGAGGTCTTATGGGTAGTGTCTCTCTGAGTCAGTAAATGTATGTTGAATGCTTTACTGTGCTAGGCATTGAGTTGGGAACTTTTATGCCTATTATTTTCTTTCCATATAGATAGCCCTTTCTGCTTGGATCCTTTGAAACCACCCAAGTCATGCATATGTAAATAGTAACAACAGGTCTTCTAAAGTCATTTGGATATACAAAAGTCTTGTAGAATTCACAGGATGGTCAGGCATTTTATCAACTATTTCGTATAGGAGGATTTACCTGATCCTGGAAAGCTTAAAGACATAAACGAGGTAATACAGTGTCTCAGTGGGCACTGAAAACCACCAGCCATTCTCTGAAACTGCCGCCCAGGGTCTTGCCAGTACCCGCCCCATCCTCCTCCTGTTAGAGAAGCTTCCTTCCACTGTTTCTTGTTAAAATTCTAGCATTAGAGACATGGAAACTTCCATAGTACACCTTTGAGCAATATTTTAGAAACTAAAAAATATTTTATGTTTCCAGCAGGCATGTGGCTAAGTGAATAATATGTTTTGTAGGCGATAGTGTTTTCAGGTGATAGAAGAAGCACACATATGATTTTATAACTGCTGGCATTTCCATGCAAATAAACAAGGTATCCCAAATAAAGTTCCTGTGTGTACAGAGCTCAGGAGCCATTTGGGGGATCTTAACTTGAGGAAATGAACCAAAGAGCTTTGGCTTCTCCTAACCCTATTTATCTCGCAAACTGGTTTTAGCATCCCAGCAAATAGGTGGTAAGACATTGAAGTAAACAACATGTAATATTAAAGCACAGTTAAGCACAGTACCCGCACTGCAGGATTTATTTGGTAAATGGGAAAAAGGCTTTAATGCACAGATATACTTTGCTCACTTTGTAAACATTATGAGACAAATGAAGTCTGCTGTTGTTTTTTCAATCTTAAAACATCTGGTATTTAGTGTTGTTTCTTAGCATATGAAACAGAAAATAATTTGCCAAGTTATAGCTTGTGAAAAAAAATCAAAGTTTATTCCAACTGGGCATGGTGGTGCCCGCCTGTAATCCCAGCAGCTCTGGAAGCTGAGGCAGGAGGATCGCAGATTCAAAGCCAGCCTCAGCAGCAACTCAGCGAGACCCTTTCTCTAAATAAACTATTTAAAAAGGCTGGGGATGTGGCTCAGTGGTTAAGCGCCTCTGAGTTCAATATCTGATACCAAAAAGAAAAAAAAAGAAAGAAATTTACTCTAGAAAAGAAGTAAAGCAGGCAGGTTATTGTGTGCTTAGTCAATATTAAAGTGACGCAGACAGGCAATATTTCACATCATCTTCTTGGGTGAACAGATGAGAACACCACGGAGAATACTTGGGATTCTGAGGTACCCATGGGTTCCAGTAAGAATCACAGACTCCATGGAGAGATGGATGAAACCACCCCTGCTTACGTGGAGGAGTTTGAAAGACATGCTCAGAAAGATATCGTTCTGCTTGGAAGTTCTTCTTTAGAGCAGGTTAGCAGTAAAAACATGAAAAATGTCGCATGATGTCTTTATTAAAACAGCATATTGAAATGTCGGTCCTTTAGGTTTTGTCTGTCTTCAGATTTTGCCTCCCAGCACACCCACCCTGGAAAACATGCTGTGTGACTTCAGCTAGCCGTTTCCTTTTGTTTTTATACATACTTTCCCAGGTGGAAGTTATACTTCTTATCAAGACTTACCCTGGCCCTTGCAGAATTTAGCTCTACTTCATCTGGTTTTATTTTGTGTTACAGCACTCATTTCCAGCAGGCTATAAAATATCTATAATAAAATCTGGAACAAGCATGCATTTATTTGGATAAAATCAGGAAACTACTTGGACAAGTAATATAGTATTATGTGAATATTCTAGTATTTGTGAAGCCATCCCGGAAGGGGCTTAGCTTGGATATTCTCGTTGTCATGACTTCACAGAGAGGCACCTGTTCTGATTTCTGTATCTGTACTTTCTGTTTATGTGTAACATTGCATTCTGATAGGCTTTAGCCCAACAAGGACATGTGTTTCTTCTATGGAGTTACTTTATCTATCTCAAATAAACATACGAAAAACCCACAGCTGTATCTCCAGAGGCATGCGCACATGCATATGTATAAATTGTTTCTTATGAATGTTTGCTGATTCCGGCCAAACAGAAAAAAAAAAATCACTAGGTTAAAAAACCGTTCTCAATGATATTTTATATAACAGGTCACATGCAGAAATATTTCTGACTCCAAAAGAGAAAGGAGTAGCTCACTTAGAATAGGCAGGTAGTGTTCTCTAACTTGGAGCGTGGAAATGCCATAACTGTGTTTAATTTCTACCCTTGTGCCACTTAGATCTGAATATTGTGGAAACATTAAGGTTATGTCTATTTTGAGCTTTCTCAAGTAAGTGACCCGAAGTAGCAAGTACAGCCTTTTCTAACATTCTAGTAGTGGGTAGAATTGTGTCCTCTAAAAATATATTCAAATCCTAGCCCCCAGTACCTGTGAATGTGGCCTAGTTTAGAAATAGGGTCTTTGCAGATACCATGACATTAGGATCTTCAGCTGAGATCACCCTCGATGTGAGGCAGGCCCTTGAAAAGAACTAGTGTCCTTTCATGAGAAAGGAAAGATTTAAGACACAGACACACACAGAGGGAAAGACCATGCGAAGGTGGAGGCTGAGATTGACGAGCTGCCTCCTCAAGCAAAGGAATGCTTAGGATTTCGGGAAGCCAGGAGAGAAGTATGGAATGAATTATCTCCTAGATCCTTAGGAAGGACCCTCACCCTGCCAACATCTTGGTTTCAGATCTCTGGCCACCAGAACTATGAGACGATGAATTACTGTTGTTTCAAGCCACCAAGTGTGTGATAATTTTTAAAGCAGGTAGGTAACTGTGATCGCTTGTAAGGTAGTGGGTACCATAAACTAGGTTTCCCCTCTTCTCCGATGTATCAATAATGCCTCACACCTTTGTGAAGACAGGACTCTCAAAGGACACTAAATTGAGAAAGGATGCTAGACTCTGCTTTTGCATATATCCTCTCTTTAAAGCATTTTTTTCAGATGTGTATTCTGACCCATCTAGTTCCTTTTCTCCTCCTCTTCTTCCCTCCTCTCCTTTATACCATAGAGTGCCATTGCACGTATTTTGATTTACCCTGTGCTTTTAAGAATGGGTACGTGGATTTCTTTAGGATATGTGGCTGCTAGTTTTTATTTCCTCATTCTGTAAAACACAAGCCAAGGCACAGAACACTCACCAGCTCTGCTGCTGGGAGGCTGCCTGCAAAGGCTTGGCACAGTCTCTAGAGTCTAATAAGAAGAGAGCTCAAGTGTGCATTTCCACCACATGTCAATTGCAAAAAAAGAGTCGATGCGTTCATGGGGACATTCCCCTTATTCCCTTCCACTTGCTTCTGGCTGTGTCCTCTCCTAATGTGTATGTCTTAAATTGTGTGAAAATCAGCCTCGTCTGATTGCCTAAATAATTGTGAGAGAAATTATGTGCTGCTGTATGAACACATGGACAGGTTCATGGGGGGGAAGGAGGCTGAGCTTTGGAGTCAGACTTCTAGTTGAGAGGTGGCCTTGCTACTCATGGCCTGCTCAATTGAAGGTGAGTCACTCAACTTCCCTGACCTCACTTTCTTCATCTATAATTCAGGGGGTGTTAGATTTACTTTAGTGCATTGCTTGGAGTCTGAGGTGAGTCCTCCAAAACAAACAACCCAATCAATAATGGGGTGTATGTGCAAATATAGCATAATGAATTTCACTATCATGTATAAGGCACCAAAAAAAAGAATGAAAAAGAATCTAGCACAAAGTAGAAGTTAATTAAATGCCAGGAACCATTATAGAGAGAAGATTCTAGACCCATCCTCAGGCACATGCTCTCATGTTCCGTGTATGGAAAAGTTCCTGAAATGTACAAGGTGACATTACATGAAGGAAGCACATCAGATCTGGTGTGTTAGCACATTGAATTCATCTTTGATTCTGGTCTTAATGCGATCATGGATTGTTTTGTTAAAATAGGGCTAAATAATTTGACCCTCTTACGGTTATTAATGAGGATTAATTATTAATGGGATTAATGAGGTCCAAGTGCCTGCCTGTCAATGATTTATTTTTCTTGTGATTCATTTTCTATATTTATTGAGACCATTGCCTATTCTTACTTTTTATTGTTTAGGTAATCTGATAATAATAAAAAATAAGGTGTTTACACAGAGATCCAGGTGGAGGATTCCCGGTGGGGATGGGTGTGGTTGGGCGGGTTTCCTCTCTTACACTACTTATCTGTAACTACCGATTTATATGATGACGGGGTGACTGCTTCTCTTCCTAACATTTCAGGGCCTTGTCATGGTGGTACATGTGGGGTGACCAAAGCATAGAGATTGCAAAGGGAAGCGGTACACTAGGGGAATGGTCTGGGAATTGTTTGCTACAGAGATTACTATTTAAAAACTCATCAGACCTAGAAATCCTGAAAGTGAATGTGCATCTTAAAGGGAAAGGAAAAAAGGATAAAGAAGAAAGCTCCTATGTGCACAGAGAAAGAACATTCTTAGTTAAGCATAGCAATCACAGGACCCTTTATTTATTTCCAGAGTAGAACAGGAAGGTTGAAGGGTTTGCCTTCTTACTTTGCGAAAATATTTTGTGTGGTGATGTGTGTATGCGGGTGTGGTTGTGTGGGTGTGCATAGATGCCTGTGTGTGTGAGTGTGTGTGTGTGCATGCATGGTTGCCTTTGTGTGTGTTGGAGCAGGTACTATTATAGAACTCAGTGGGACAGGAATCATTTCTTTCCCAAGGACCTGATGTGAGACTGATGAGAAAATTGCTTGTGGAGCCAATTTTTAGTTAGCAGGGGTGTCAGAGATATCATCAGTAATATAATTGGGTGAAGACTCATGATAAAGGTAGGATCTGAAAGCCCATGAAATCTGATCCTTTTTTTTTTTTTTTGACCATTTTTAGTCCATAAGGTACAGACTGGCTCCATAATCACCTTGGGAAGGCACTGTAGGTGATGTTTCAAGTCTAAGGCACTTGAGGTATCAGGGCATCTCAGTGCATGATCAAACCAGCAGAGACAAAACCAAGACCTAGGGGCCAGGTGAGAGGATCATATTTCAAGGTTCACACAAATGATGAAACATTATTTTTATTGTTATCATAGGATTACTTAGTTGTTTAAGCATATAAAGTGATTTTTGAGAATATATATTCTGAGTTTTTACTCCTTCTGAGATTGAGAAATTCCTAAGAAAGACATTGTGAAAAAACTTAGATCTAAGAATTATCCAGTGTAGAATAAAACTAATCAATTAAGTGTATAGTTTTTACAAATTTAGTCACAGAGGAAATCTGGGGGGGAGGAGAATAATACATGGTTTTTCAAATAAATATTGAATTAGAAATAAAATAATTTCATTTTACATTTTAGCTACCAGGAGGAAATGTTTTCCTGGACATTTCCTCATATACATTGTGTGCTATGTACCTGTTCCTAATCAGTTGCAGATAACTAGGTTTTCCTCTGAATTTTAATTGTAAACAATCCATACATTTAGCTTATTCAATTAGGAAACCATGCTTCAAGGTTTTTTTTTTTTTTTGTTTGTGTGTGTGTGTGATTCATATGTAGTATTTTTTAAGATTTTTATTTTGATATCAAAAGTAAAACACAGCATTTGGGGTAGTGGTAAAATTAATACTCCAGCCAGGACTAAGCCTTTTCCAAGGAAATCTGAAAAGCAAATCAGTGTGCACCAGCAACTAACCCAACTTTTCTAACTTCTGTATAGCTGCCTGGCATTTGGCAATGGATGTGAATCAAATCTAGCATTGTGAAGTAAGTAAAAGTCAAGTCTGAAATCTGATTCTTGAATTAGAGAGAAAAAATGTAAAACCCCCAATAAAAATCTGTGTGAATTAAAGATGGATTTCGTAAGATACTTTAACAGATGGACTATTGTATTGTCTGTAAGCCAGAAACTTGGTTTCTGCTCTGCTATTAGGAGTGGCAATGTTTTAGAAGGAAAATTGATTTTTAAAAAGTACTTGAAGTATTTACACAGGCTAATTTTGATTTCTTTTTCTTACCTAATATCATGGTACATGTATCATTTTCTTAAACATTACATTTAATATAAATACAAATATAAATTAAAGTATAATGAACAAAAGTATAAAGACAGCAAGAGTATAGACATAATTTCATGGTTAAAAAAAAAGCAAAAGAGATTGTAATTTTCTACATCTTAACCCAAGGGAAACAGGGATGGCAACATCATGCTGTAGTTCATTGGTGTCTCAGGTTCTATGCCTCTTTGGAGGGAGGCAGGAGAAGTGGCATATTATTATAAATGTTATTACTGTACCCATTAAAGCTCCCAGAATCCTGTAAGTTTTAACTGAAAAATTTAAACCTAAGTGTATAAAAGACAATTTCACAGTCTAAGATACAGAACACACATTTTTCTACTCTTAGCCTTCTGATTTATTTAAAAATGTCTCATTAACTGCTTGGCATGATTTTTGAACTTTCAAGAATGTTCTGGAGACATTCAGATGGAGGCATTCTTGCTAGATTTGATGAGAATTCCCAGAGAAGAAAAATGCTATCAAGAATGAATAAACACCTTTGTGACATTGTCTTTGCTCTGAAAATCTTTACTTAGTAGTCAGAATGAATTGTTTACTTAATATCAGGTCACATTTTTATAAGCACCTTTAAGTAATAAGTTTTTGTTTAATTTGCAAGACAGAAATGATACTGTTAATGGTTACTTTTCAGTAAATTTTATTTTCCATACCATTTTTGTGTGCAAAGATAATATTTTTAGTTAATATTGAAGATATCTCTCCATCTGCCTTTCCTCCTTTCCAGAATCAGCTATGAAGCTGATAATTAGGTAACAGAGGTCACTGAAGAAATATGCATCATTAGGAAAAATGTGTGGGCCACAGCACAACAGCATCCCATGAATGAACAAAATAATTAATTCTATAATCAGGCAAAATAGGATGGTGCAAGCACATATCCCTGGTGGTCAGGTATAGTCCAAGAATAATGTTTTTTACATCTAGAGGTTAAATGGGTTAATTATTCTTCCCCAAACACAATTTATTAGAATTGAAAATTCAGGAAAAAATAGATTACCAGAGAGTTCTAGGTTATATTATTGAATAAGAATCAGGAATGCAGAATTTTGTATAATTTTTGATGAGGGGCAGTTGCATTTGCTTTAATCCTCAAATAAGGTAGAGGAGACGGTTCACGTGCTCTAATGGAAATCAGTGAGCTAATCAGACACGTGGCAGAATAGGAAATGCTCTTCTGTGTGGAATTAGGCAAAAAGAGAATGGGCGTTGACATTATTTGGAGTGTAGGTTTCTATGTGTTTACAGAACTATATGTGGGAAAAGATAAGAGGACTTTATAATCTTCAGTAGATTTGTATATCTATTAAGCTTTAAGATCATGTTCTGAAACTCCTGTAATTCAAAATTATAGCAAAGTGGTTTCTGTCTTATCTGAACTGTTCAGTACCTTTTATTTACATATAGTTCAGCACCAACAATAATCATGATGTTACAGGTGCCCACCTGTAATCAATCCCAGCTGCTCAGGAGACAGAGGCAGGAGGATTGCAAGTTTGGGATTAACCTGGGCAACTTAATGACAGCCTGTCACTCTGTCTCAAAATAAAAATAAAAAGTGCTGGATATGTAGGTCAGTGGTAGAGCATCCCTAGGTTCAATCTCCTGTACTGGAAAAAAAAAATCCTTGAAGTTCAATGCACACGATATTGGCCATCAGTTTTTTGGCTGGAGATCTTACTTTTGGTCAAAATCTACATTCTGGAACAAAGATATTCATGAAAGGGGTTTATTGTTGTTGTTGGTTTGTTTTAGAAGAACACATGCTATGTTTTACAAAACCCTATTGCAATTCAACATATTGAGCATGCCACACACAACATGGTTTTTTAATATGTAGATATAAAACAAAACCTATTTGACAGATGGTTTAATAATTCCACCCTGTTCTTTCCCCACCTATTCCCATTCTCTTCTATAGTCACTGGTATTTCTAACTTCCTTTGAATATCAGCTCTTAATTATAGATCTGCAATGGATTTATGAGCATCAAACTGAAAACACATGCTTTGTAAGACAGAAATGAGAATACTGTAGTGCTTTGAGAGAAAGGAACCCCATATTTGACATTAGACACATGTATTAATACTTCAATAATAAAAACAAGATACTTATACTCTATTCTATGAGTTCCTCCATATTTGACATTAGACACATGTATTAATACTTCAATAATAAAAACAAGATACTTATACTCTATTCTATGAGTTCCTTTAGAGAAAGGACAATGTCTTTTTTATCTTCAGCACTAAACACAAGCCCTGGCAGAATACATAAGAGTTTACCCTCATGGAAGGTTTGGTCAGTGGATAAATGAATGAACGAGTGAGTGGATGCTGACATAACTAGTGTGGCAGAATTTTCACGGGCATCCTTGGTATGTAGGTGTTCTTTGATAGTAATTTCTCTAATGCAGTTATAATGTTATGTGAAGTGTGATGATTTGGAATTTTCATGTGTATGACTTCGATTACTTTTTAAAATATTTAAATGTCAGAATGAAGGAAAATGCCTTTAATAATATAATAGTAAACATTCACTGCACACCTACGGACAATATTCTATGCAATTTGCATAATTTAACTTCACAAATCTCTTAAGAGGACACTATTATTATTCCCATTTTATAGAATAGCAACCCAAGGCACAGAAAGGCTAAGTAACTTGGGAATGTTTTTATAGCTAATAAGTTGCTGAACCAGGATTCAAACTTACGCAATTTCAATCATCACACTTTACTGTTAATGAGAATACACAATATTCACAGAATGTGGTTTTTTAATATAAAATTTTCTATCATTCATGTGGTATTGTAAAGGAAGTGATACTCCAGGCCTATTAAGCACTTTCGATATCCTTTAAATTACTCTGAACAGAATATGGACTAAGATATTTTGTTGGTTTGGTTGTTTTGTTTTTGTGGTGCCGGAGATTGAACCCAGGGCCTTGTGCATGCAAGGCAAGCACTCTGCCAACTGAGCTATATCCCCAGCCCAGGACTAAGATATTTTGTGAGGAGAATAAGTTTATTTCATCTTACGTGTAGTAAACCATATATTATTCGGGATTCTCCAGAGAAACACAACCAACAGGGTACACACACACTCACACACACACACACACAGACATAAACACACATGAGAAGAATTATTATGGGAATAGGCTTACATACAGTTTTGGAGGCAGAGAAGTCCCACCATCTGTCATCTGCAAGCTGGAATCAGTGGAACTTACAGCAGAACTCCCAAATTCAAGTCCATAAGCCTGAGGATCAGGGATAGTAGGGAGGGTGCTGGTTTAAGTATTGAGGCCTAAAGTCTCAAGAGCCAAGAGACCTGAGGAGAGTGGATGTCTTAGCTCAGAGAGAATGAATTTACCCTTCTTTCCTTTTTGTTCTGTATAAATCCTCAACAGATTAGATAATGCCTATTGATAATAGCAAGAGAGCAGATCTTTTCTACTCTGCCCACTGAGTCAAATGCTAGTCTCTTCTGGAAGAATCCTCATAGACACACCCAGGAATAATGTTTCACCAGCTACCTGGGCAACCTATAGCCCAGTCAACTTGACATGTAAAATCAACCATCGCAAACCAAGAAAAGCAAAGTTAAGACATGCTTACACTAGCTCAAAGATGCACAGGCATTTCTAGTGGTTAAACTGGGGACAAAAAATGCCCAAGGAAAAAAATGTATAAAACAATCATTTCTTTATTTTTAAAAATTTTTTATTAATAATATTTTTGGTTGAAAAATTATAATTTTATATATTTATGGGCATAATGTGATATATATGTGTGTGTGTGTGTGTGTGTGTGTGTGTGTATATATATAAAACATAGCATGATTAAATAAGACTAATACACATATCCCCTCACTTAACTATCTTTTATTTTTTTGGTGGGATATTTAAAATTTACTCTTACTTTGAAATATATAATACATTATTACTTACTTCATTTGCCCTGCTGTACAATAGACCTTAAAACCTGTTCCTCTTGTCTATCTGAAACCTTAGTATCCTTTAACCAACAACTCATTTCCTTCCTTCTTACCAGCATTTTCTGTTCTATGAGTTTAATTTTATCAGATACTAAGTAAGGGATTAGAGTGTTATTAAAGCATCATGAAGTATTTGCTTTCTGTCTGGGTTTATTTCACCTGTATCATGTTTTTCAGATTTATCCATGTTGCACTGCAAATGGATGTTGCATTTTTTAAGGCTGAATACTATTCCACTGTGTGGATATACCACATTTATTCATCCATTTACCCACTGATGGACACTTAGTTTGTTTCAATATCTTAGATATTGTGAATAATGTTGCAATGAATATGGGGTTGCACCCTTGATATATTAATTTCATTTGGACATATACATAGAAGTAGTATTACTGAATTACATGTAAGTTCTAATGTCAGTTTTTGGAGGTACTCCCAAACCAATTTCCATAGCAGCTCTACAACTTTACTTTCCAACCAAAAATGCAGGAGAGTTCTCTCTTCTCTGCTTCCTCCTCAAGACTTACCTTTTGTCTTTTTGATAAAAAAAAGCCATTTTAACAGGCATGAGGTGATGATTTCATTGTGATTTTAATGTATATTTCCAGAATGATCAGTGGTGATGGGCATTCTTTCTTGTATCTATGGGCAATTTCCACCTCTTCTTTAGAGAAGTGTCTGTTTAGATTCTTTGTCCACTTTTCATCAGGTTATTTGTTTTCTTGCTATTGAGTTTGAGTTTATTGTACATTTTGGATATTGATGCCTTATCGACAGCATGGTTTATATTTTCTCCCATTATTGAGTTGTCTCTTCACCTGTGAATTGTTTCTTATGCTGTGCAGAGGGTTTTCAGTTTGGTGCAATCTCGTTTATCTTTTTGTTCTTTTGTTGCCGATGTTTTCAAGGTCACATGCAAAAAACGCCATGGCCTAGATCACTGTGGAGTTTCCCTTTAGTACGCTTTCTTCATCAGTTCTACAGTTTCAGCTCTCATATCTAAGTCTCTCATCCATTTTAAATTGACTTTGGTACATGATATTAGATAAAGGTCTGATTTAATTTTTCTGCAAGCAGATGTCCAATTTTCCCAGCCCCATTTACTTAAGAGACTGTCCTTTCCCATTGTGTCTTCTTTGTATTTTTGTTTATAATTGGTTTATTGTATACCATGAGCTTCTTTCTTGAATTTCTATTCAGTTCTCTTGGTTAATGTGCCTGTTGTAATGCCAAAACCATGCTATTTTGATTGTAATCACTTAATAATTTGTTCTAAAATTAGGAAGTAGGATGACTCTGGCTTTGTTCTTTGTCCTTAAAGTTGTTTTGACTATTTGAAATTTTTGTTGTTCCATATGTATTTAAGGATTTTCTATGTATGTAAAAATGACACTGGAGCCGGCACGGTGGCACACGCCTGTAATCCTAGCACTTTGGGAGGCTGAGATAGGAGGATCGTGAGTTCAAAGCCAGCCTCAGGAAAAGCAAGGCACTAAGCAACTCAGTGAGACCCTGTCTCTGCATAAAACACAAAACAGGGCTGGGCTCAGTGGTCGAGTACCCCTGAGTTCAATCCCTGGTACCAAAAAAAAATGACACTGAAATTTTGATAGAGATTTCACTGAAGAATATTTTGTGTAGTATGGGCATTTTCAAAATAATTATTATTTTAATCCATGAACATGGGAAGTTTTCTCATTTATTTGTATTTTATTCAATTTCTTTCATCAGTTTTTTACAGCTTTCAATACACAGGTCTTTTGCTCCTCCCTTAAACTTACACCTAAGCATTCATTTTTTTGGTTGCTATTGTCAATCAAATAGTTTTCTTAATTTATACTTCAGGTGACTTATTAGTACAAAGAATAACTACTGATTTTTTCTGTTGTATCCTGCAATAATAATGTATCAGTTATAACAGGGTTTGGGTAGGATCCTTAGGGTTTTCTATAGGATCATGTCTTCAGCAAATAGGGAGAAATTGCTTTCATCCTTTCACATTAGGATTGTTTTGAGTTCTTTCATTGCTTGCTTGTTTGGGTGAGGCTTGCCAGTACTGTGTTGAAAAGAAGTGGGGAGAATCAGCATCTTTGTCTTGTCTATAATCCTAAAAGGAAAACTTTCAGGTTTTTACCATTGAGAATAATGTTGGCCATGAATTTGTCATCTATGACTTCTACGGTGTTGACATTTCTTCTGTACTTCATGAGAGCTTTTATTATGAAAAGAATATTAAATTTGGCCAATGATTTTTTTGTGCATCTATTGATCTTTTTATCCTTTATCCTTTATTTTTAATGTGCATTATATTTACCAATTTGCCTTCGTTGAATGTCCTTGCATCCCAGGGATAAATCCCACTTTATCATGGTGGAAGATTCTTTTAATCTATTCTTTTTAATAGAAAATAGAATAGAACCTATTCTTTTTTGGGGGAGGTACTGGGGATTGAACTCAGGGGTACTGGACCACTGAGCCACATCCCCAGCCTTATTTTGTGTTTTATGTAGAGACAGGGTCTCACTGAGTTGCTTAGCACCTTGCTTTTGCTGAGGCTGGCTTTGAACTCACAATCCTCCTGCCTCAGCCTCCCAAAGTGCTTGGATTATAGGCGTGCGTCATCACGCCCGGCTTTAATCTATTCCTGAATTGTGTTTGCTAATATTTAACTGAGGATATTGTATCCAGGATGTTGTCCTATAACTTTCTTTTTTCAGAATGTCTTTGACTTTAACATCAGGTAAGGCTAGCTTCATAAAATGAGTTTGGAAGTCTTGTCTCCGCTTCTAATTTTTGGAAGGGGAGTGCTAGGCAGTTCTCCCAACATCTTCCGTGAGACAAGATAGGAGTGAGCCAAGGTTGGTGGGACATGCCTGTAATTCCAGCAGCTTGGGAGTCTGGGGCAGGAGGATCCCAAATTCAAAGCCAGCCTCAGCAACTTGGCAAGGTCCCATCTCAAAATAGTAAAATGAAAAGAGCTGGGGATGTGGCTCAGTGGTTAAGTGCCCTGTGTACCATGGAGTTTATACTTTACATACATTCTTCCACTTAAAAAAAATACTGCCATTCTCAAAGTGATTCACAGTATGGAGCCAACCTAGGTGCCCTTCAACAAATGAATGGATAAATAAAAGGTGGTATATATACACAATGGAGTATTACTTAGCCATAAAGAAGAATGACTTTATGACATTTGCTGGTAAATAGAAGGATCTGGAGACTCTTATGCTAAGTTATATAAGCCAGTCTCAAAAAGCCAAAGGTCGAATGCTTTCTTTGACATGCGAAACTAATCCAAAATAAGGAGGGGGAGATTAAAAAAAAAGAATAGAAGAAAGATCAGTGGAGTAGACAAAGGGGAATTAAGGAAGGAAGAAAGGGTGGGATAGGGAACAACAGTGGAATGAATCTGACCTAACTCTCCTATGTACACACAGGAATATACCACAGTGAATCTCACTATCATGTACATCCACAAGACACCAATTAAAAACAACAGCAAGCCATAAGTAAGTAGCAGAAAGATCAGTAGAGTAGAGGGAAGGAAATAAGAGGTGGAAGGAAGGGAGGACAGAGGAAGAACTGGAGACCAAATAAGAACAAATTATATTCCATGTTTTTATAATTATGTCAAAAGGAACTCTATTGTCCTGTATAACTAAAAGGAACCAATAGGCCAGGCACAGTGGCACATGCCTACAATCCCACAATCCCAGCAGCTTGGGAGGCTGAGGTAGGAGGATCGTAAATTCAAGGCCAGCCTCAGCAAATTAGTGAGGCTCTGAGCAGATTAGTGAGACTAATCTGGTAGTCCAGGATCGGGGCTTATTGTGGTCATTTTCTAGTGAAAGCCCTTTTCTCGGCTCCTTTTGCACTGTGTCCTCACAGGATTGGGGAAAGACAGAGCACATCTGGTGTCTCTTCCCTCACAGGCACTACTAATCCCACCTTGAGGGCCCCATCCACGTGACCTCATCTAGATCGAATTATCTTCCAGAGCCTCTGTCTCCAGATACAATCAGTTTCATTAGGATTAGTGCTTCAACACTGGAAATTTTGGGGAACACAATTCAGCCCATAGCTTGCTTTCTTAAACACACTAGATTTTCATGAAAACTTTTCTACATAGATTGTTATCTCATGAAAAATTCATTTACCTGGAGTATTGAAGAATGTATTTACTTCACAAATGTTTTAGCGGAAGTGCTTCTAGTAGCTGAGTGCTTTGTTTATTTTAGGGTAGGGCTTGGGATAGGAAAGAGGCCTGAGGCTGAGAAAGAACACTGGGCAGAGACGGATGGGCTGCCAGGACCCTGAGAGGTTGTTCTCCTTCTTGCTATCAGAGACCCAAAGTGCTCCTCAATATTCCTGAAAGGATATTTTGACATGCACTTTTAGGAAGGACAAAGTAAAATAAAATTGCTGATTTTATGGTTAATATTTAAAAGTCTTCTCCAGTCATTTCAAACCTGATCTGGGCCATATTGATTCTGTGCTGTTCATTAATTTAGAAAAGGTGAAATCTTTGCAAACATGGACTGAGTATATACCATTGTGGCAATTTGCACTGCTCACCTTGAGAGTTTAATGTGTCAGTGTATTATAATGGTATGAGGAAATCTACTTTGAGAAGGAACAGAATATAAATATATACTCATGATTGAAAATTTTCAGCAAAATCAGTGATTCAACTATTAGTTTCTCTAAATAAAAATTCAGATTACCTTTATTCCCAAAGAAAAATGAAGTGAAATCTGCGTGTGTGTGTGTTGGGGGGGTTATCCGTAAAATTTCTTAAAGATTCTTAAAACAGAGAAAAAGAGATATTTAAGAAAATAATCTTAACGTGAATGTTTTGATTCTGTGTCCCATCTACTGAGTCTATTGAAATATGAAGTCCATGTTGAATTCTTGTGACTCCAAGGAAAACTGACAGTATACTTAGTCTTCTAAACCCAGGATGCTGGGTATATATAAAGAATTCTCCAACTGGAACTGTTAGACTGCAGGAAGTCTTGTTTTCAATATGTCTGCATAACATCAATTAATATTAATAAGAATTATATCTGAATATGGAGGGAAACAGCTGTCCTAACTTTACCTCCTATTTTTTTCCTCTGATGAGTTATTGCTGACCACAGTGCTCATTAGCAACACAATAAAAAGAAACTCCTGGTAAATAATAGTAGCTTGGAGTTGCACAGGGCCTTTAATCAGGGTTGTTCAAAACTTTCATGACTTATTACTTTTTGAAGTACCTCAGTCAAGTATAAAGGTGTCAAGGGTTACCATCCTCATTTTGTTAACACAGAAACTGGGGTATTTGTAAGAAACTATCTCAAGGCCTCAATGAGGGAATCAGGGGTATGATGTATAAATCAGATAATTAAAGCAAAGATAAATGTTGCTGACCAGAAAACGATAGCGTCTAATGACTTGCCCAGGAACTCCATATAATGCTCAGAAACAATGTTGTTTTAAAATACATGATTTTAATTTTTTCTTTTATTTTGAATAAAATACTTCATTACTTCATTTAGTAATGGAGAGCCATTTACAACTTCCCATCAAGGTCATTTAATATTGAATCAGATCCTTAAGAATCTCTCTTTTTAAAAATTTTATATGAAAATAGAATACATTTCCTATTATTACCAACAGAGAAAAGATAAAAAATTATCTATCTGTGTCCATGCTTGCATATGTTTAGTCAATTAAATATAAGTCTACTCCATCATCGACTGATTTGAAGAACGTTATGAAAAAGACATTGTACTCTACTTCCTTCCAATTTTCATGCAAATAAAAGTTAAGAACATACACCCTGCAATATATTTTTTCAAAAGCCCACTTAGTCCCAATTAGAAATGACACTCAGACCATAAGAAATCATGTGTTGTATATTTGAAAAATAGCAACAAGAGAGGACTTGGAATGTTCTCCCTGCAATGAAATGCTAAATGTTTTGAAGTGATGGATGTGTGGATGACCCCATTGACCCTTACCCAATATGTACCTGTACTGAAGGAGCACATTGTACCCCAAATGTAAGAACAATTATTGTATTATGCATCAATTAAAAATTTTAGGGAGAAGATAACAAATCACTTTTATTTTCAAAACAAGTTTCAAAAGAAACGGACATCATAGCCCTAACTTCATGTATGACTGCATATATGATGTGATCCTACATCACATACAACCAGAGAAATGAAAAGTTGTGCTCCATCTGTGTACAATGAATCAAAATGCATTCTGCTATCATGTATACCTAAGTAGAATAAAAATAAAATTAAAAAATAAAAAGGGAAAAAAAAGAACTCATCTTGCTTATTAGCAAAAAATCTCTTTTAATTATTTTTCACACCCTCTGCTCTGTTCTGTTCACTTACATTTTCAAGGGCTTGGCCTTTGGTGTCCCTGTGGGGTGGCTGAGTCTGTGAGAGCAGGGATTGCCTCTCTCTGCACACTCACTTTCAGACACACAGACAGGGAATTTTGTATTATATATCTCTCCTCACTGCTTCTTATAATGTAATGGTTTTATACATAGTAGACCACTGATTTCAGGTTCTTTGGCTGAGGGTTTCCTTCTCTGGCACTATCTGTGTTGTTTTATGGTACTCTAAGGCTCCCTTATTATTATTTCTGGTGTTCCTCAGATGAAATCTAACATCTCTGCTTATTTAAATGTGGTCCATCAACTTCTCTCAGGATACCTGAGGTGCTAATTAAAATGTATATTCCAGAGAATGAACCCAGACTTGCTGTCTCACAATCTCTGTGATAGGAGGCCTAGAATATATAATTCCATACAAATGCTGTAGGCGATTGTTACATGCTTTACACTCAAGACCTTGCCCCATCTTATAATAATAGTTGGTACCTCTATAGTATGTACCATACACCAGGCATTGTTTTAAGTGCTTTACATATAATAATTAGTTTGATTCCCATAAAAACTATCTTTTAGCTCTGAAGTTATAAGACTTAAAAAAATAAAAACTATTCCTCCAAGAACACGAATTTCTCCTGTCCATATATATTTATGATGTTCTGAGATGTAACTGAGATGGTAACATAAGACCTATAAGGAATGAGGCAAGATGTCAGATCTCATTGATACAGAGTTACAAAAGTAGTGTAGAGAATCCTGATTCTCCCCTCAGTTTGAATTCCTTTTTAAAAAATTATCACATCATCACTTGTCTTTGCCCTTTTTCTGCTGCTATAACAATACCACAGACTCTGTAATTGAAAAACAATAAAGTTTTATTTGGATCATGGTTCTGGAGGCTGAGAAGGCCAAGATCAGAAGTCTTCATGGATTGACGGGCATTTTGCTGCATCTTCCCTTGGCAAAGGGGTAAGAGCACAAGAACTCAAGCAGGACGTGAACCGACCTCTGGTTATGAAGGCATGAGACAGATCCCTCTTGACCTAATCATCTCTTGGAAGTCCCACTTCTCAGCACTATGGTATTAGGGATGAAGTTTCCAACACATGAATTTTGGGGGACACATTCAAACCACAGTATCACCAAAATAGTCCAACTATTTCCTTGTGATTTTTCTTCTGCAGTAGACTGAATTTATTCAGCTTATCTTGAGGATAGTCATAGAAAATGGAATATTTTCATGAAAATTACAAAATTTATACTTACCTTTCCATTGTTAGTTTTCATTTTTGGGTTCTTTAATTTTTCTCACTAATAAATGATCTCAAACCAACTAATAACAACTTTCCACCAACGACCCACTATTTGGATAATAAATCCACTATTTTGGATAATAAAATTCAAATAAAAATTGCATTTTGAATATAGAGAGTTTATTTGAAGATATAAAAAAGTTGTGCTGCTATAGTTATCAAGATAGAGTGATACTGTATAAAGAGTAGACAAACAGATTAAGAAACAGAATAGAGAACCCAGAAATAGACAACTGACTTTTTAAAAAAGAGCAAAGGCAATTCAATTTGAAAAAACTAGGTGCAGAATTTATACACTTCACAAAAAAAAATCATCAGAAATGCATCATAGAGACTGGATGTGGTGGCACATGCCTGTAATTCCATTGACTCAGGAGGCTGAGGAAGGAGGATTGCAAAGTCAAGGCCAGCCTCAGCAACTCAGCAAGGCTCTGTCCCAAAATAAAAAATAAAGAGCTGGGGCTATAGCTCAGTAACAAAGCATCCTGGGTTCAATCCACACTACCCTCCCCCCAAAATGTATTATAGACATAAAGGTAAAATGTGCAAATATATAACTCCTGGAAGATAACATAGAAGAAAATCTAGATGATCCTGGGCAATTAGGATGTTAATTTCTTAGATACAATATCAAAGGCAAAATCTATTTAAAAAGTGGAACTCTCACTCACTGCTGTTAAGGATTCAAAATGGTATATCCTCTTGGAGGACAGTTTGGAAATTTCTTATAAAACTGGACATATTCTTACCATACTACCCAGTAATCACCATCCTTGGTATTTATCCAAATGAATTCAAAATGTATGTTCATGTTGCCAGGCATAGTGATGCGTGCCTGTAAATCCAGTGACTCAGGAGGCTGAGAAAGGAGGATGACATGTTCAAGGTCAGCCTCGGAAATTTAGCAAGACCCTATTTCAAAATAAAAAATGCAGTGGCCTGGGGATATGGCTTAGTGGTGAAACACTCCTGGGTTCAGTCAACAGTACTAAAAAAAAATTGTATTTATGCAAAAACTTCAGCATGGATGTTTTATAGCAGCTTTATTCATTATTGCCAAAATTTGGAAGCAATCAAGATGTCCTTTAGTAGGTGAATGGATTAATAAACTATGGTACATCCAGACAATGCATTATGGTTTGGCACTAAAAAGAAATGAGGCATGAAGCCACAAGCAGTCATGGAGGAGACTTAAATGATTATTATTAAGTGAAAGAAGCCAAATTTGGAAAAGCTACATCTTGTAAAATGATAACAAAATGGCATCTTACAAAGGGTCAAACTGTAAAGATCAGTGCTTTCCAGGGGTTGGTAGGGGAGAGGGAAGAATGCATAGGTGGAACCTACAGAATTTTTAGGACTGTGAAACTGCACTGTATGATATTCCAGTGTTGAGTACATTTGTCCAAGCCCATAGGATGTACAATGCCAAGAGAAAACCCGAATGTAAACTGTGGACTTTGGGTGAGCATTATCTAGGTTCATCAATTTTAATAAATGTCCCACTCTGGGATATTGATAATAGGGGAGCTGTGTATGTGTGTGTGGTGGGCGCAGGAGGAGGAGAATGTGGGAACCCCCTCTATTTTCTATTTTGCTTTCAAACTAAAATTGCTCTAAAAATGAGGTTGGTGTTTTAAAAAAATTGTTTCTAATTTTTTGAAGTATGATAATGGTATTATATTAATGACAAAGGGCCCTCTTTTGAAAAGATTGAAATATTTAATAGTGAAATGTCAGAATGTGTGCAATTTAAACTTTTTCAGTTTTTGCCTTCATGTGTTATATTGAAATACAAAATTAAATCTAGACAATGGCTATATGGCAGATTCATTTTGAATTTTATGTGTTTTTTTATGTTGACATTACTCACAATTAAAAATGAAATAGCCCGCCCCAGTTCCACTTCAGAGTTCCTGTGGACCGGCAGGAGCCGCAGAGGGCCCAAAACCGTCCTCAGGAAACTTCATAGGTGTCCAGCCAAAGGGAGACCAGAGACTGCTAGCCGCTAGCCACAGGGGAGCCCACACCCAGCATAAGAATCGCAGCAGAGACCCCAGTGCGAGGAGGCCCCACCCAAGTGAGACCTGGACCTGCCCCAGTTCTGCTACAGAGCTCCTGTGGACAGGCAAGACGGAGGGCCCAAAATTGCCCTCAGGGTATGCCAGGGGTGCCCAGCTGAAGGCAGACAAGAGCCTACTAGCTTCCAGTCCCTGGGGAGCTCACACCCATGATAAGGGTTGCACACAGATTATCCTGCTTGTGACCCTGCCTAAGTGAGGCCTGAGACCACCCCAGTTCCACTCCAGAGTTTCTGCTCACCAGCAGGAGCAGAAGAGAGGGGCAAAACAGCCCTCAGGGGCCACCTCAGGAGCCCAGCCAAGGCCACTCCCACTGCCCTCTAGAGGTACATTCACTACCTCCGCC
Source organism: Geosciurus inauris (assembly GCA_004024805.1). Classification (NCBI taxonomy): domain Eukaryota; kingdom Metazoa; phylum Chordata; class Mammalia; order Rodentia; family Sciuridae; genus Geosciurus; species Geosciurus inauris. The sequence goes on from PVHX01006740.1 coordinate 85,630, forward strand.
ACCAAATTTAGTGGCAGTAGTGCCCATCTGGGGACACTGGGAGAACAGAAGTAGCTCCAAGGTGAGACACAGGTAATCTGGAGTGTTAATACAAAATTATAGGATAGAAGCTGTAATACGTCAGATCGGTATTTCAAGAAAGGAAGATACACAATCAACATGAAAAAACAAGGGAAGAAAGTGCCCCAGATAAACCCTGATACCACTGTAACAGAATCCATTGACAACACAGTTGATGAAATGACAGAAAGAATTCAGAATGTATATAATTAAAATGATCTGCGATTTAAAGAATGACATAAGGCAAAAATTTATCAATCCAACAAAGAAATAGGAGAGCAAATAAAGACAACCATTGATCATTCTAACAAAGTAGCAAAAGATTACTTTAAGAAAGAGCTAGAGATCATTAAAAAAACCAATCAGAAATTCTTGAAATGAAGAAAGCAATAAACTAAATTAAAAACTCAATAGAAAGCATCACCAACAGACTAGATCACCTGGAAGACAGAACCTCAGATAATGAAGACAAGATATACCATCTTTTTTTTTTTGGTACCAGGGATTGAACTCAGGGTCACTCGACCACTGAGCCACATCTCCAGCCCTATTTTGTGTTTTATGTAGAGACAGGGTCTCATTGAGTTGCTTTGCACCTCACCCTCTTGCTGAGGTTGGCTTTGAACTCTCGATTCTCCTGTCTCAGCCTCCCTAAGTGCTGGAATTACAGGCATACACCACCATGCCCGGCTAAGATATACAATCTTGAAAATAAACTTGACCATGCAGTGAAGATGGTAAAAAATCATGAACAGAACATACAAGAAATATGGGACAGCATCAAAAGACCAAATCTAAGATTTACTGGGATAGAGGAAGGCGCAGAATTTCAAACCAAAGGAATGCACAATCTCTTCAATGAAATAATATCAGAAAATTTCTCAAATATGAAAAATGAAGTGAAAAATCAAATAGAAGAGGCTTACAGGACACCAAATGTACAAAATTTCAACAGATCTACACCAAGGCACATTATAATGAAAATACCCAGCATACAGAATAAGTATAGAATTTTAAAGGCCACCAAGAGAGAGGAACCAGATTACATATAAGAGGAGACCAATTTGTATCTCAGCAGATTTTTCAACCCAGACCCTAAAAGCAAGGATATCATGGAACAACATATTCCAAGCTCTGAAAGAAAATGGATGCCAACCAAGAATCCTATATCCAGCAAAATTGACCTTCAGATTCAATGATGAAATAAAAACCTTGCATGATAAACAAAAGTTAAAAGAATTTACAGCAAGAAAGCCTGCACTACACAGCATTCTTGGCAAAATATTCCATGAGGAGGAAATGATAACCAACAATGAAAATATACAAAGAGAGGAACTACACTAAAGGAAAGATCATTCAAAAGAGAAAACAAGTCAAGGTAAAAAACAAAAATAAACCAAAATGACTGGGATTACAAATAATATCTCAATAATAACCCTGAATGTAAATGGCCTAAATGCACCAATTAAAAGACACAGACTGACAGACTGGATTTTAAAAAAAGACCCAACAATATGCTGTCTTCAAGAGACTCATCTCACAGGAAAAGAAATCCACAGACTGAAAGTGAAAGGGTAGAAAAAAAACATATCATTCACATGGACCCTGCAAACAAGCAGGAGTTTCCATCCTCATGTCAAATAAAGTGAACTTCAAGCCAAAGATGGTGAAAAGGGATAAAGAAGGTCATTTTATACTTCTTAAGGGAATCATACATCAACAAGACATAACAATCATAAATATTTATGCCCCCAATAATGGGACTTCTATGTATATCAAACAAATCCTTCTCAAATACAAGAATCAGATAGACCACAACACAAAAACACTTGGAGACTTTAACACAGCTCTCTCAACATTGGATAGATCTTCCAAACAAAAACTTAGTAAAGAAACCATAGATCTCAATGAAACTATCAATAATTTAGACTTAACAGACATATATAGAGTGTTCCATCCATCAACGAGTGAATACACTTTTTTCTCAGCAGCACATAGATCCTTTTCCAAAATAGATCATATGTTATGTCACAAAGCCAGTCTTAGCAAATACAAAAAAGTAGAGATACTACCCTGCATCCTGTCTGGCTACAATGGAATAAAATTAGAAATCAATGACAAATTAAAAAATAGAAATTACTCCAACACCTGGAAACTAAATAATATGGTATTGAATAATGCATGGATAACAGAAGACATCAGGGACGAGATAAAAAAATTCTTAGAGGCAAATGAAAACTCTGATACAACATATCAAAATCTCTGGGATACCATGAAGGCAGTGCTAAGAGAAAAGTTTATTGCACTAAGCTCATTCATTAGAAGAAGTAAAAGTCAAGAAATGAATGAATTGACTCTTCATCTCAAAGCCTTAGAAAAGGAGAAACAAATCAACACCCAAAGAAATAGAAGACAGGAAATAATCAAAATCAGGGCTGGCTGAAATCAATGAAATTGAAACAAAAGAAACAATTCAAAAAATTGACAAAACAAAAAGCTGGTTCTTTGAAAAAATAAACAAAATTGACAAACCCTTAGCCACCCTAATGAAAAGAAGGAGGGAGAAAACCCAGATTACTAAAATTCATGATGAAAAAGGAAATATCATGACAGACACTACTGAAATATGGAGGATAATTAGAAACTATTTTGACAATTTATACTCCAGTAAAATAGAAAACCCTGAAGACATTGACAAATTTCTAGAGGCATATGACCTACCCAAACTGAACCAAGAGGACATACACAACTTAAATAGAACAATTTCAAGCAAGGAAATCGAAGATGCCATCAAGTGCCTGCCAACCAAGAAAAGCCCAGGTCCACATGGATTCTCAGCTGAATTCTACAAGACCTTCAAGGAAGAATTAATACCAATACTCCTCAAACTATTTCATGAAATAGAAAAGGAGGGAACCCTTCCAAACTCATCCTATGAGGTGAGTATCACCCTGATTCCAAAACCAGACAGAGACACATCAAAGAAAGAAAACTTCAGACCAATATCCCTGATGAACATAGATACAAAAATTCTCAATAAAATTCTGGCAAATCACATACAAAAACATATCAAAAAAATAGTGCACCATGATCAAGTGAGGTTCATTCCAGGGATGCAAGGTTGGTTCAACATATGGAAATCAATTAACGTAATACATCACATCAATAGACTTAAAGATAAGAATCATATGATTTTATCAATCGATGCAGAGAAAGATTTGACAAAATACAACACCATTTTATGTTCAAAACACTAGAAAAACTTGGGATAGTAGGAATATACCTCAACTTTGTAAAAACTATCTATGCTAAACCCAAGGCCAACATCATCCTAAATGGAGAAAAATTGGAAGCATTCCCTCTAAAAATGGGAACAAGACAGGGATGCCTTCTTTCACCACTGCTATTCAACATAGTCCTTGAAACACTAGCCAGAGCAATTAGACAGACGAAAGAAATTAAAGGGATATGAATAAGAAAAGAAGAAATCAAACTATCATTATTTGCAGATGACATGATTCTATACTTAGAGGATCCAAAAAATTCTACCAGAAAATTTCTAGAATTAATAAATGATTTCAGCAAAGTAGCAGGAAATAAAATCAACACCCATAAATCAATTGCATTTATATACATCAGTGATAAACCCTCTGAAAGATAAATTAGGAAAACTATCCCATTCACAATAGCCTAAAAAAAAATACTTGGGAATCAATTTAACAAAAGAGGTGAAAGACCTCTACATTACAAACTACAAGACACTGAAGAAAGAAATTGAAGAAGACCTTAGAAGATGGAATAATCTCCCATGCTCCTGGATAGGCAGAATCAATATTGTCAAAATGGCCATACTACTCAAAGCACTATATAGACTCAATGCAATTCCAATTAAAATCCCAACGTCATTCCTTATAGAAATAGAAAAGGCAATCATGAAATTCATTTGGAAGAATAAGAGACCCAGAATAGCCAAAGCAATCCTTAGCAAGAAGAGTGAAGCAGGAGGCATCACAATACCAGACCTTAAATTATACTACAAAACTATAGTAACAAAAACGGCATGGTACTGGCACCAAAATAGACATGTAGACCAATGGTATAGAATAGAAGACATGGAGACAAACCCACTTAAATACAGTTACCTTATACTAGACAAAGGAGCCAAACACATACACTGGAGAAAAGATAGCCTCTTTAACAAATGGTGCTGGGAAAACTGAAAATCCATATGCAGCAAAATGAAACTAAACCCCTATCTCTCACCATGCACAAAATTCAACTCAAAGTGGATCAAGGACCTGGGAATTGGACCAGAGACTCAATGCCTAATAGAAGAAAAAATAGGCCCAAATCTTTATCATGTAGGATTAGGATCTTACTTCTTTAACAAGACTCCTATAGCACAAGAAGTAAAAGCAAGAATTAATAAATGGGATGGATTCAAACGAAAAAACTTCTTCTCAGCAAAAGAAATAATCAATGAAGTGAACAGAGAGCTGACATTCTGGGAACAAATCTTTGCCACACACACATCCGATAGAGCACTAATCTCTAGGATATATAAAGAACTCAAAAAACTTAACACCAAAAAAAAAAAAAACAAACAAACAACCCAATCAATAAATGTGCCAAGGAGCTGAACAGAAATTTCACAGAAGAGGATATACAATCAATCAACAGGCATATGAAAAAATGTTCAACATCTCTAGCAATTAGAGAAATGCAAATCAAAACTACTCTTAGATTTCATCTCATGCCAGTCAGAATGGCAATTATCAAGAATACAAACAACAATAAGTGTTGGAGAGGTTGTAGGGAAAAAGGCGCGCTCATACATTGCTGGTGGAACTGCAAATTGGTACAACCAATGTGGAAAGCAGTATGGAGATTCCTTAGAAAACTTGGAATGGAACCAACATTTAACCCAGCTATCCCACTCCTGGGTCTATACCCAGAAGACTTAAAAACAGCATACTACAGTGACGCAGCCACTTCAATGTTTATAGCAGCTCAATTCCCAATAGCTAAACTGTAGATGCCCTTTGATAGATGAATGGATAAAGAAACTGTGGTATATATACACAATGGAATATTACTCAGCAATAAGAGAGAATAAAATTATGGCATTTGCAGGTAAATGGATGGAGTTGGAGAATATCATGCTAAGTGAAGTAAGCCAATCTCAGAAAACCAAATGCCAAATGTACTTGTTGATAAATGGATGCTGATCCATAATGGGGGAAAGGACATGGGAACAATGGACGAACTCTGTTCGCAGGGGTGTAAGGTGGGAGGGGGCATGGGGACAGTAAAAGTGGTGTAATATGATGGTCATCATAGCCCTAGGTTTATGTATGACTGCATGTATGTTGTGATTCTATATCACTTACAACCACAGAAATGAAATGTTATCCTCCATCTGTGTACAATGAATCAAATTGCACTCTGATATCATGTAAACCTAAATAGAACAAATAAATAAATTAAAACATGAAAAAAGGAACATAACTAATAATGTAAATAGAAATTTTATTAATTTTTCTTAGCAAATATCTTTACCACCTAAAAAATATCTGCATAAAATCAAAGATGAATAAAATTCTTTTTGTCATGTGAAAAAAATGAAACACTTTTACTTTAGTTATGAAGCATTGCCTACTTTTTCTTTAATGTCTGTCAGATGAGACCATCTAAGTCTCCTGGCCTCTGAACTGGCAGAACATTATTATCACCTGGGGATGAATTAAGTTAACTTCTGGGTCGGGTAGGGGGCTGGACCTTAGTATTCTTAAGAAGCTCCAATACGCTTCAAGAATTCAGAATCACTGCCCTGACTGCTATCAGTATTTTCTAGTCATAAATAGTGCCTGGGTGGTCTCATCTTCCCAAACTCGAATACCATGAGAATTTCCCAATAGTCAGGTTATATACAATAGGTAAGTAGATAGATGAATGGTTGGATTGATAGAGATCATATTTATTTAATTTACTTGAACTTAAATTTATTGAGTACTTATCATGTGGCAAGTACCGGGGCAGAAATATTCAGGTCACTTCTTTTATTCTCTCTTTCCATGGAAGGTAGGTATAATGATGTCCATGTTTCAGATAAAGAAATCAAAGTTGAGCCGGGTGCATTGGCGCATGCCTGTAATTCCAGTGGCTCAGGAGGCTGAGGCAGAAGGATCCCAAATTTAAGTACAGAGGCCCTAAGCAACTTAGTGAGACCTTGTCTCAAAAAGTAAAATAAATAAACAAACAAATAAAATAAGAGACAAAAAGCTGGGGATGTAGCTCAGTGGTAAAGTGACACCCCTGGGTTAAATCCCCAGTACCAAAAACTAAGTAATAAATTAAAGTTAACTCATAATTATTCTCTCCTTACTCTTCACTCAGAATTCCCAGGTGCCCATACCTTTTGTCTTGACTCCTTAAGGTTCTGTTTACCCCACTCTTCAAGGCTGATGCTGCAGAATCTTGTTATGGCTCACACATGAATGCTCTTTCCAATCTCTGTATCTGTGAATTCTTTCATTCCTCATAACTTTCCTTTAGAGTCATTAAAACGCAAGTCTCACATTGGAGAGAACTGACTAAAATATATTTAAACAGCATGCCATTCAAATTATTTTTTAAAAAGCAATTTGCTACAATAGATTAAGAAACCACCAGATCTATTTAGCTAGCATAATTTCTGATTAACTAACTAATCTATTCAGAATTACATAAGCAAGTCTGAAACAAGTCTCATCAATTTTTTTTTTTTTTTGCCTTTGGATGTAACATAATATTTTCAAAAACGAACCAAATAGAGTCATAATTAGCCCCCAGGCAGAGCAAACGACTCTAATAGCCATCTCCCCCAATATTTCTTTGGTGGAAAGACTGAAAATGAGAAAGAGAATGTGCCAGCAAGTTCTGCATGTACCCTATGAAGCAAAGGTTTGGTGTATTGATGCATGACATCACTTTACAGGAGAAACTCAGAAAGAGAAGAGTTTATACCTTCCCTTCTGATGTGCACATGATTTCCAGCAGTGCTTGCCTGCTTCCATTTGCATGGAGGGAGATTTTATTTTTCAGTTCTTCAGCTAACTCTCTTTCAATTCCGCTATTTGTGCAGCATAAGATTACAAATAAAATAATCCAATTGTAGTGGGTAGAAATCAATCTTTTTATTTTGAAAAAAGAGGCATGATCTATGTGATGAGGGTCCTAGCCATGGAGGTTAGGAGTTCTATGCTTTGGGTCTCAACACTGACTAGTTCCAGGTTCCTGAGCCAGATTGAACTCAATCAATCTGGACCTTGGTTTTCACATTTGCATAGAAGACTGGATTTGATCATCTTCAAGATTCTTTTCAGTTCTAAAATGTCAATGATGCTACCATACATGCAAATATAATAGCTATTAAAAAGATAACTGGTAACCCCCAAATCTGTGATATGATCGATAGAATGCTTTCTTTGGTGGGGATATCCTTCTTGGCAGGTAAATTGTATCACTATTTCTAAAAATTTTAAGTATTCTTACCATTTGACACACACATTCATGTTAAGGTGTGAATTTTGGTTTGTTTGGTTTGGGGTGTGATGGACCAGGAACTGTTTATTATAATTTCTGCTGAGCAGTGATTCTCAAATTTTTCTATCCAACCATCCACTAGGGAACCAACTGTTAATGATTTGAATGTCTCCACCAAAATTCATGTTGAAATTTAATCCCTGTTGCAAGAATGTAAGGGGGTGGGGACTTAATCTGACTATGGTGTGCAGAGGTGGGACTTTTGGGAAGTAATTGGGGTTAAAGGAGGCCAAAGGGAGGAGGCCTCATCTAATTGAACAATAGCTTGGTAAGATGAGGAGAGAACTGGACTGGGATATCATGTCTCACTCTGTGATTCTCTGCTCTGACTCAGAACTCTGCAGGGTCCCAGCCAGCCAGAAGAACCTTCCTGCATGCAGTGGCCCAATCTTGACCTTCTGCCCTTTAGAACCATGAGTTGAGTAAACCTTTATTCTTTATAAGTTAGTCAATCAATAGCATTCAGTTATAGCAACTTAAAATGGACTAAGACACAGGCTTTCTTGCTGTAGTTAGTAGGTCACTTCTTGATTCTCACTTACCCTGAGAGAAGGCCCTGCTAATAAAATGTCAGAGTGGTCAGCGTGAAACACCAGAGGAGTGTAGTTTGAAGAGCTATAGAGGTGATTCTGGAAAGCTCTCTGGAAATGCTGGAGGTTGTGGTGGTGGTGGTGGACTGGGCTATAGGAAGGCAGTTTGACTTGGTTAATAACCACTCGATTGAAATAATGATTGCATATGTGATATAAACACTGCAGCATTCATCAATATGATTTTGACTCAAAGTGTATATTATATTGTAAAAATTCATAGAGAAAAAGGAAAACCTATTTCAATGGAGAAAGCATATCTGATCCTAAAAGAAATTCACCCTTTTTTAACTCTGCATGGTTACTCTCCCCAACTCTCCAAATTCCCCCTTTTCCCCCTTTGAAACCAATTGTTTATTCTCTTTCCCTAGTTTTTATGCTCCTTTAAAGAGATTTTAAAAAACTTCTTTGGATATATCTATTATTTGTTCATTTTATATGAAATTAATTTCCTCCTTTACCTTTATTATTTCCTTTGTGATGTCATCTACAGATGTAGAACAGATCCTTCTTATCCCAAATTTAGTTTGGATATTGGGACTGACGATGTCACATATGTGTCTCAGGAGAGCATGAGAAGGTTTACTGCTTACATGAGTCATTCCTGGGGGGCAGGATGGGCCCATAAGCACATTCAGAAGTGACTTGGGGTCAGGGGAGACTGAACAGCTTTTATGATTGTGATTGGCAGTGGGGTGGGTAGCTTCCCACTGGTGCCGAGCAAAGGGAGGCCCAGAGCTTCTTACTGGCTTGTCCACCTGTGGAGTAGAAGAGGAAGAGAAAAGGCAGGCTTGCAAACTATCAGGAGCCAAACAGCAAGAACAGAGCCTAGGGGCCGGGAGTGTGGCTCAGTGGTAGAGGGCTTGCCCAGAAAGCATGGGGCCCTAGGTCCAAGTCCTAGCATCAACCTGCCACCCTTGAAAGAAAAAAAAAAAAAAAGCTAGTCTTACTTTCTTACATTTGTCTTCTGCTTACTCCAGGATTAAATTGCCTTTTCCCCCCTTTTTTAAAAATTCAGATTAGAAGCATATGTCACTGAATTTATACCTCCCCTCATTCCCAGTATTGACTTTGCAAGGTATAAACTTTCTTACAACTACTTCTTTGCTATTTTCTACTAATTTAGACATGAATAAAGAACAATTTCATTGTTCTTTAGTTTAACATATTTTAAATTTTTCCTTTGACCCATAGGTTCTTTCCAAATATACTTTTGAAATTCCAAAGTATTTGAGAGATGTTTTTATATATCTTACTGTTGTTGATTTTCAGATTGTGTTATGTTAATTCTTTGGAATTTATTACCACTTATTTTAAGGTCTAGAATATGCACTGTCTTATTTAATGCTCCATCTGCACTTGAGAAGACTGTATATTATGCTGTTGCTGGATGTAGTATTCTATAAATAAGCAATAGGGCAAGTTATCTGGTAGCATTGCTGTAATTTTCTACATTTTTGCTGATTTTTTGGTCTTTTCCTATGAATTATGAAAAGTGTTAAATTCTCCAATTCTGATTGCAGAGTTGATGCTTTCTCCCTTTAGTGAAGTCAGCTGCTTTTTAGAGTGTTTGACAACTTTATTATTGTGTGCATACACCTTTCAGACTTCTGTTCCTTCTCTTATTATTATGAAATGCCCCTCTTTATCTCTGACAATACTCCTCTTTTTGAGATTTATTTTATCTCATAACATAGCTACCCCTGATTCCTCATGCTTAGTGTTTGCATGGTTTATACTTCATCTGTTCTTTACTTTCTAAATATTATGATAAAGGTGTGTTTCTTATTAACGACAGATGGTCTGGTCTTGACTTTTTACTTAGTCTGTTAATTTCTGCCTTTGTGTTAGAATATTTAGACTGTTTACTTTTAATAAAATTATTGATCAGTTTGGGTTTAACTATGTCATTTAGTTATTTGATTTCTATTTTTCTTCTCTAATCTCACTTCCTCTGTTTCTTTTCTTGTATTTTTGAGGGGGCTTGTACTATAATTTGGAATATCCTCCAAAGGCCTATGTTTTAAAAGTTTGTTTCTCAGCTGCCACAATTGAGACATGGTGAAAACTTTAAGAGACAAGGCCTAGCAGATGACCTTCTGGTTACTGGGGGCATGCACTTGAAGGAACTGTTACAGCCGCATTTCTTTTCCTCATTTTTTGTTAGCAGCCATGAGGTGAATGGCTTTGCTCCCCATGTGCTCCCATCATGTTATGCAGCCTGCCTTGCCATAGGCCCAAAGCAATGCAACCAATTAGTCATGAATTGAAAACTCCCAAAATGTGAGCTAAAATAAACCTTTCCACTTTATAAGTTGATTTATGCCAGATATTTATTACAGTGATGAAAAACTAACACAGTTTTGTGGTGAACCAAGCACAATTCATTTCTGATATTTTTGTTATATCTTATTGGGATTTGTTTTCTTTTCTTATTTTCTTTTTTTGGTACTGGAGATTGAACTCAGGGGCACTCGACCACTGAGCCACATCCCCAGCCCTATTTTGTGTTTTATGTAGAGACAGGGTCTCACTGAGTTGCTTAGCGCCTCGCTGTTGCTGAGGTTGGCTTTGAACTCATGATTCTCCTGTCTCAGCCTCCTATTTTGTATTTTATTTAGAGACAGGGTCTCACTGAGTAGCTTAACGCCTCAGTGTTGTTGAGGCTGGCTTTGAATTTGTGACCTTCCTGCCTCAGCCTCCTGAGCCTCTGGGATTACAGGCGTGCGCCACCATGCCCGACCAAGACCTTTTTCCTACATGTCTGCTCTCACAGTCTTGTGACTGCCATTTTTCACTTGTGAAGTTGTCTGACATTCTTAATGTTTCCTTATGCAGAGTCCCATCACTTGTCCTTATTCAAATTCGACTACTTGCTGAAGTTTATCTGTGGCCCGTAATCAATAATTGTGATGCTTTTATCATCATTCCTGGATGTGGCAGAGTGGCAGATGTTTGATTCACCAGATGTGCAGCTTATGAGCTGTGGAGGAGCAAGTCTGCCTGCTACCTTCCCATCAGCTTCTAGTTACGAACCAGGGTCCTTTGTGTGGTCCACTTGGTGTCACATTTTTTTTCCCTTTTTTGGTGGGGCAGGGGACAATTTCTATTTTAAATGACCCCCTAGGATAGTCAAATATGCTCAGTGTTCTTAAGAGCAAGAAGGCTATGGTAGGCCTCTTGGAGGACACACGTGTATTTAGATAAATTTCATTCAGGAAACTTAGAGTGCTACAGACTATGAGTTTTATATTAATGAGTGGACAAGACCCTGCTTCCAGAAGAAGAAAGAAGAAATTCACGTTCTGTACATACTTGGAGCTGCTCCAGGAAGCACTGAAGTCACATGTCTACAGCATGGGAAAGCTATGTAAATGACAAACATTGGCTGAATTTGTGGATTCTTGAGATGATGGCTGATTAAAAGAAAGCAGAGAAGCTTTCTTTTAATACATTAATTTTATTAAAAGAAAATAAATTTGTAAGACACAGAGAGCATTTCAGCTGGGACCAGAAGATATCAGGAACCCAATCTTGTATTTCTTCTAGGAACAGTAGTTCTTTGTTTACTGGTTCAGTCTTTGTGGTGAATCTATAGGACACAAGTACCACAAACAAACAAACAAATAAAAAGCATGCATCTACTGAATGTCTTCTAACCTAGGTGCTTTCAACCTTTTTAGCATTCTTTGTTTTTTGTCATTTTTAACACTAATTAATTCTCCTTAGGTTTAGTTTTGTTATATTTACTGCCTGAGATTTGCTGAATTTTCCTTCCTTCCTTCCTTCCTTCCTTCCTTCCTTCCTTTCTTTCTTTCTTTCCCTCTTTCTCTCTCTCCCCCCTCCCTCTCTTTTCCTTCCTTCCCCCCTTCCTTCCTTCCTCCCTCCTTCTTTCTTTC